>JAOTRR010000032.1:15372924-15385017 GCA_028570945.1 Gogo arcuatus
ATTAGGGTTAGGGGTAGATATACTGAGGGTTAAGGTTACTGAAATTAGGGTTAGGTTTATGTGTACTGAGGGTTAAGGTTTGTGGAAATGCTTTGGACAGTACTGAATGTATGTGGAAATTCAAATCATACTTGTGTGTGTGTGTGTGTGTGCGCACACATGCATGAGCCAGCATGTGTGCTGCAGACTGTGGTCGTTGCTCCATTACCCTTTTGTACTGTCTGGAGATGATTTCAGTGATTTGTGTTCTTTCATCATCTTGAGCACTAAATCGTTTCCCACAATCCCAGTCAGTGAGTACGCTCAGTGTAGAGGAGGCAGTCTGCTGTAAGTGCCCAGGACACAGTGCCCTCATTAGAGCTGTGTAGTGGAAAGAAAGCCCCTTATATGGAAAAGCCAGAGCCTTATAAAACCAGAGAAGCCCACAGCCAAAATTCTCCCAAAACAACCTCTCTTACAGGATCTTTGGATGATATTTGAGTATAGAGAGCACATGTTCACCCCCCAAAAAAGTAATACAGTATGATGAAATGCATTTGCCAGAATGATAGCGTCAAGCAATAGACACTTTTTGCACTGCTCTGCTCCATCATGCACCACGTTATGGAAGGTGAGGGGGTGTTAGGGTTAGGACAAAACCAATATGGCTCTCGATGACGGTGGTAAAGAGTTCATCTGCAGCACGAGGGCTCAAGTTTAAAGCCATACATTTAAACTTTATACTAACACTAGGTCATGGTATTCAGATTGAGACACAGCCACATTATATGTCACAGGAATTTTATACCACAGTGCTGTTGGAAGCTTCAGTCTGTTTAGTCAGAAGTTGTTGCTTCATTTTCAGCAGCTCTGACAGCATTTGCTGCGAGACATTTGCTTGGATTAAACTGAACATAATACAAAATCTTTCATTTTCATTTATGTTTACGTTTTAGAACCAGTGTCCTTCATCCACCAAGACTTTGCATTGCATAAGTACTCAGAAATAAGTTATGATGGAGTTTGGAACCTTGCTTAAAACAATTGATGTTCCTCTAGCGACTCAAACTAGACACGAGCTCTAGTGTTTGAGTGTTTAATCCCAGGTCTCAGTTCTAAAAAGTGTTTCCATATGAATGTTGTATGAAACCAGATGTTTAAGTGATGCAGATTTGCCACGCATAGTTCCTACCTGGAAGAGGCCCGTGTGCTGGAATTACAGTGCAGATGTGTGTGCTAAATCTACCAAGACATTCACAAAAAACACTAGGTGTAAATCTAGTGCAGGATACATGAGATGTTATCGCTTTATTTAGCTTTCTTGAGGTTTGCTAATAAGTTAGAACAGACACATAGCTCCAGCAAAGCAGAGGCACACTTTCAAGAAGGAAAAATCTAGCAATTGTTATGAACGTAACCTGTTTCTCTACAACATTAAGTATAAAGGGATAAAAATAATGATGTACCATTCTTTAATAAATAAATGCATTTTAATTGCCATGGTGTAAGAGTAATAAAACCCATTGGGATGCTCTTATAAGAGAATAATCATCTTCAGGCTGCGGTTGTAACAGTAACTCATTACTTCATTGTTGATTATCGTTCTATAATGACGTGCCCCATCATGTTTTATTCCTTCTGTATACAGCTGGCACAATTGATCACATTTAACTACAATAAACTCTGTTGTAGTTTTCCATCAAATATATCTTAGATGTTGGCTTGGTCTCTCATTTATTCCTGAAGAGTCATAAATTAAAGCCTTCCAAATTTGCCTGTAAGTACCGTATAAAGAAATTGACATTTGTCACGTGTCCGTACACACAGCTGCATGCAATGGACATTAATAAATCCCACACATTTATAAATTGCTCTGCTTGTGAATGGACATGCTGATTTGCATAAAGAAATACCCCAAATTGCCATATTTGGTCAAAAAAACCTAGCAACCGACAACCTTCCCCCTTTAGAAAGCCCGATGGCCTGCACATGGTACTGCTTATTGCGGACTCC
This sequence comes from Gogo arcuatus, assembly GCA_028570945.1. Taxonomy (NCBI): domain Eukaryota; kingdom Metazoa; phylum Chordata; class Actinopteri; order Siluriformes; family Anchariidae; genus Gogo; species Gogo arcuatus. Next base: position 15,374,917 of record JAOTRR010000032.1, read on the forward strand.
ATGGAGCATGTCAAGTGAACATCACCGACAATCAAAGGTGCAACAGTCAATATTTTTCATTTCATGCTCATGCAAATCATTTGGAAAATTATGTAGAAATGGTCAAAAATAATAATTTAAGCCATTGTCTCAGAACAAGTGTATTATACAGGTGAAAAAACGCACTGTTTGGAAACCTGCTTTCTGGTCAGGAATGTATGTTTGTACTGTATTTGGATTGGCCTCTTGCCAATAAGTTATTTGGACACGCCCCTAACGCTCCTTCACACAGGAGAATTTGCATGTTTATAGAATTGTGAATCGGCTTTCAATCAGCTGAATGTCCAAGTGCGCTTGAAAGAGTCCTTGTGAATGTTAACTATAGTTGAACCATCATAAGCTTTGGGGGCAGAGCTTTGTGTGCATGGGTGGAAATAGGGGTGGGCTCAACGAGTTTAAAAAAAAAAATCATTCAAATCTTATTCAGCACCACCTATTTAACTGTTGGAGACCTATTTTTCAGAAATCGTACCAAACCCATGGTTAAATGTGTTGCTCTTGAAAACAATGTCGTAGTGATGGCTAACATTTTATAAAGTCAACAAGGAAAAGGATGCATCGCTATTTCTAAGATGTTAATGTCTAGATCAGTATTTTTTTATTTTTTTTTTTAAGTGCTATGACTTTTTTTCCCACTTACAATCCCTTGGATGAAAACCTGTGTAATGTGGAAGGTGGTGTGTTATGATATCCAGGCCGGCACACTTAACATTCCACTCGTGTCTTTTAGTAAGGCACTAATTCTCCATTAAACCTGACACTGTCTTTTGCTCTCGAGCAGAATTTGCTTAGGGTCGTAACTGCTTTGCCTTCTGGTTAGCAGCAGGTTGGGGCTGTTAGTCTTTCATGCAAAACTGCTAACAGCCCTGACTTGTTACTAAGTTGGAGGCAAGAACGGTTTGAATGGGAAACATTGAAACCACCAGTGAATAAAGCAAAGTGATAGCAGTGAGGGATGTAAGAACTGTGCACTGGAATGTTAGGACACGTGCCGTAATGTGGTGCGTTTACTGTTCTGAGACTGCTTGATTTTTGGGATGCACGGAATATGTTTTTAAGACGGTCGATCTCAACTTGTGACCAAAGAATTCTTCTACGATGTAAGATTTTTGCCTGCGACAGCAAAATCTGGTCAAAAATCGTACAATGTAAAGCCAGCCAAGTCATATTAGCAGGTTGGTAGGACGCAGTGTAATCATTTCAGGATGTTTATTTGATGTTAGTTTCAGTTATTTAATGTGAGTTTCAATTTCAGTCCATCACTGTTTTGTTAGAGGTGTTCTCAGGAAGCTTCCAAATGAAAGTGTTTTAATTCCAGTAAGAAAACGATTCGACCCTAATTCAATGCATGAGATGATTTGTATCTTTCCGCATGCACCATCACTAAACGTTTTCTGCTTCAGTTCCTGTGCAGCGTGGGACCAAATAAAAGCAAATTCATTATATTTGTGATAGACACAAAGTGATGGAGAGATGCTGCGTGTGTGGAGACATAGAAGGAGAGGGAGAGGAGAGAGAGAGAGAGAGAGAGAGAGATATTTGGGCAGAGAGACTCGTCCAAATCAAACACAGCTAATGGAGGACAGAAAGACAGCGAGGGATGGAATGCGCATTAGGGGTGTGGCGAGTGATGCCAAAACACAACGGTTAGGAATTTGTAAACTTGATTATACATTCAGTTGCAATCTGAACTCCATTTTTAGGGTTGTGACTTTCCGTGTGTGTGTGTGTGTGTGTGTGTGTTAGGGTGTGCCTGGTCTTCCCATGGTACTTGAAATCTTTCCACAACTGTTCAGCTGTTCTTTGTAACACCATGTGCTCAATATCTTCATATCCCCCCCCCCCTTACACACACACACACACACACACACACACACACACACACAATGCATGAGCACTGGCTGGAAACTGACCATGCAAGACTGTTAGGTTCAAACAGTGGAAAATCTGACTACAGATGTTAGGGGAAGTGTGTGTGTCGTGTTCATTCTGTATCTAACAGCTTGTTTATATGTTTACCTTCTAAGCCTGTGAGTGTGTGTGTGTGTATGTTTATGTGAGACAGGAAGGCCACCTGTAAGTGCTCAGGATAGAACAATACTCTGGCAGAAGCAGTAGCTGTGTGTGTTGATGTGTGTGTGTGTGTGTGTGTGTGTGTTGGATTTCCTTGGCTCCCGTCCATTGTTGTTCCAGAGATTCCTTTCCCTTTAACACAGCAGAGATAACGGAGCTGAGAGCTTAAACAAGATTTTAATGGCTCCCTGGACACCGTAGTTCTCAGGAACACAACACCGTCTTCACCCACTTTAACTCTGAATCCATTGTTTACATGTTTGTTTGTGTGTGTGTGTGTGTTTGTACTCAGTTACATCAATGAGTGATCATGACAATCCTCTCTCTCTCTCTCTCTCTCTCTCTCGCTCTCTCGCTCTCTCTCTTTCTCTCTCTGTAGGAGGTGGAGGTGGATGGAGGTGTGAGGTTGGTGATGGAGAGCGCTCTGTCAGCAAGGGATCGGGTGGGGGTGCAGGATTTCCTGCTCCTGGACAACTACACAAGCGAAGCGGCTTTCATCGAGAACCTGCGCCGGCGTTATAAAGAGAACCTCATATACGTAAGGCACATGTTTAGACCTTCACCTCAAATATAACCCCAGGCTCTTAAAGCTGCCTGAGTACGGAGCAGCATGTGGGGTACAGTCAGTAGCCTGAAGTGCATCCTTAGAGTAGGTTTTACATGTAATGCTATGTGAAGAGGCCACTTGGTGAGAGCAGAGCTTTCCAAAATATGAAAAGATTACTAATCCCTGAAAGTGCTGCTAAAGCATTAGTATCGTTAGTGATACTAATAGTGAATATGTATGTCTGTATGTATGTATGTTGAACGGAAATACTTTGTGGCCAATTTCCCAAATAAAACTAACAACCTGTGTATGTTTGCGAGACTCAACATGACGTCCCGTTTTTTTTTAAACACACAAGCACACAATCGAATTCTTTTGATTTTCTGCCTCCAAAGCTCCAGCGAAGGCAGACAACCTCTTCAGTGTCATAGTTACACCAATCTTTATATTTATTTGCATTACAAATAGTAAAAACTCTAGTCTAGAAAACAAGCTAGGCTAGGTAGTCAGCTGATACTAATCTAGCTAGGACTGGTAAGCCCGTTGTTATGGTTACAGTGTGCTCATCACACAAGTTGTTCTGTAGTAGTAATAATAATAATAATAATAATAAAAGGCTAAGTGTGAAAACCACCTTACACAGTAAAAGGTCCACAGCCTTGTGAACTTCATCCCTCTTGTGCGCTGTGTGGAATTTTAATTTAGAGCAACGATTCAGCAGGATGATGTTGATGATAAACTTTCCCTTCCTTGAGACTAATCACTGGGTGTGTATGACATTCCTCAAGCTGTGTGTGTGTGTGTCCTGTCCTGGTATTTCAGACTGGGATCTGTTTAACTTCTCTCTCTCTCTCTCTCTTTTTTTTTTTTTTTTTGTCTCCCTCTCTTTTTCAGACATATATCGGCTCCGTCCTGGTGTCGGTGAATCCATACAAACAGCTCGGAATCTACTCCAAAACAAACATGGAGCGCTACAGAGGAGTCAGCTTCTACGAGATTTCACCTCACATGTAAGTGTGTGTGTGTGTTTGTGTTTGTGCATGTAGGGGTCATGGGAATCCCGGGAAATATTCCACCCATTCTCTCACTATGACTCATTTTTCCTGGAGACTCCGGGGATCGGATCAGAGTATTATGCACGCACACACACACACACACACACAGTAGCAGTAGGTGGAACCCTGCCCTCTGCTGTAATTAGTTTTCTTTCCACTTCATACCGTTTTATTCACATTACATAATCAGATTATTGTTTTAAGATGATGCTGATAATGAAAACACTTCCAGATCAAGATCCATGACCTTTTTTGTCCGATGTAACACCCTGTAGTGAGGAGGACATCTAGTGATGTTAGATTAGTGTTTATGCTGTCCAATGCACTACATGTTTAAAAGTCTTTGTCATGATCATGCGCTTTGGCATTCTCCAGTCATTAAACATAATCGGCTGATATTGATCAGCTTAGTGCAAGTTCGGTTCGATTAGATTGGATTACTTTAGAAAGGTTGTGAAAATTAGGACATGTGACAAAAATAGCAACCAAATGCAAACGGCAAACAATTTGTCAACCAAATTAGTAAAATGTCTGTTATACCAGCTAATTACACTCCTAACTGCATGAACATAGAGCCAGGAGAGTGATTTATGATAAAGATTTTCAGAAAAAAAGAGTACATTTGTGTATTCTGTCAGCTTTGGCTTGGCGGATAACTCGTACCGTGCCCTGCGGACGGCGCGTAAGGATCAGTGTATCCTGATCTCAGGAGAGAGCGGGGCCGGAAAAACGGAGGCATCTAAAAAGATCCTGCAGTACTACACCACCACCTGCCCTACACGCAACAACACACACTCCATCCGAGAGAGGCTGCTGCAGTCCATCCCCGTGCTGGAGGTACACACACACACACACACACACACACACACACACACACACACACACGTATTTACATGTACACTAACTCCTCCTCACTGCTGTTCTCTCTGCACCTGCAGGCTTTTGGGAACGCCAAAACTCTGCGTAATGACAACTCCAGCCGCTTTGGCAAGTACATGGATGTGCAGTTTGACTACAAGGTTAGCTCTTACGTTGACACTGATTTTCAAAAAATTGAGGTTAGCTCACACACTTGCCCAGCCCACAACACTGATTTCTGTATCTATTTGTACATTTGCAAATGATGTTTTTCCCCCTCCAAATTAGTTTTTTTTAATTAGGAAAGTACAGTATCTTCTCATTGTCTTGTATTCTTTGGTTCTGACGACACATTTTAGGATTTTCTCTGCTTCAGGTTACAAAGGGCTTCATATTGAGTTACTTCATGGAATCAGATTAGGCGTGTTAGCTCAGGAAGGACATTAAACGTGACTGTGCAGCTAGTGAACCAAACTCGGGAGAAGACTGAGGATCTAGATGCAGAGTTTATTTAAAAAAATCCAAAATCTAAACAGTCATTCGGCAGGCAGTGGTCAAACACACTATCATCAAACCTGGAGTTCAATCCAAAGATTAGTCAAACATGAAGTTGTGAAATGGTCAAAAAATAGATTAGAGGCAAACAAGGAAACCACAGTTCAGAGCTCAAAAGAATGGCAATACTTCACAATGATTATTGTTCTTATCAATCGTGTGCTTATACATAGAAAAACAGGAAGTAAACAGGAAATGACTAATTGATTAGAACTCTGGAGATGTCGACAGAGGTACTACGCTGGGCCGTTGTGACAGCACAGATATTGTACTCCGATCCCTGATCCTGATTACCCTCATTTGCCTTCTTGCCCCTGGGTTCAGGGCGCTCCGATCGGCGGCCACATCCTGAACTACCTTCTGGAGAAGTCTCGGGTGGTGCACCAAAACCACGGAGAGAGGAATTTCCACATCTTCTACCAGCTACTGGAGTCAGGGGACAGCTCATTACTGAACAGACTGGGGCTGGACACGACCAACCCACAGCACTACCGCTACCTGGTTAAGGTGTTGTGTGTGTGTGTCTTTTGAAATGCAACAAACTATTCAGGTAATTTTTCATGCTGTTCATATTATATTCTCTCTCTCCCCCTCCCTTCCCCCCCATCAGGGCAACTGCCCAAGGGTGAGTTCCATCAACGATAAGAACAGCTGGAAAGCCGTAAGCAAAGGTCTCACTGTCATTGGCTTCAGTGAGGAGGAGGTGGAGGTAAGACAGCTGCACACAAACTACAAGCACACACACGCACACATGCATGCATACCTCCAACTTCCTGTTGTTTTTGTCTCTTACTGCAGGAGTTACTAAAGGTCGTTGCGAGTGTTCTGCATTTGGGAAACACCCTGTTTGGAGAGGATGAGTATGGGGAGACACGCTTCACCACAGAGACTCAGCTCACATACCTCACAGAGGTGAGCAAAATAACTGTTGCAGCTCAAAATACCCAAACCTTGATGTAACAACCTGACTCGGGTAAGTTAAATATATTTCTCAGGGCAAATTCCTTGACTCACGTGAGTCAAATACCTGACTCAGCTCAAATAGCTGACTCAAGCGAGTCGAATACCTGACTCAGGTGAGTCAAATGCCTCTTTCAACTTAAATGACTTGACTCATGTGAGTCAGATACCTCTCTCAACTGGAATAACTGACTCAGGTGAGTCAAATACCTTTCTCCGGTCAAATTCCTTGACTAACTTGAGTCAAACAATCTCAATTGAATACCTAACCCAGATGAGTCAGCTACCTCTCTCATCTCAAAGTCCTTGACTCACAGGTGTGAAATTGCTCCCTCAACTCAAATACTTGACTCACATGAGTTCAACACCACTCTGTTTTATGAAATATAATCATTTGTGATTAGCATCAAGAAGAGTGAAGCTGTAAGATTTTCCGTTCTGTTCCAGCATCTGCCACAGGTGAGTTAAGGCCTGTCTCGGATATAAGATTGATTTGCTAGGAGTAAGTGGAAGATCTCTGCCGGGCTACAAACGTACCTCATGTGACTCCTGTGGCCGTGACGCTAATGAGTTTTCCTTGCGTTTAAGCAGCATTCTTTGCATTTCTGATATAGGTACACAGGTGCTAATGTGGAATTATGTGCATTTACTAAAATGGCAAATGGGGAAAAAAAAGATGTGTTGCAAACTTAGTCTGAAAAGACTAATGTTGTGTTGTGTTGTTTGTCAGCTGCTGGGTGTGGAAGGGTCAGTTTTGAGTGAAGCTCTTACACACAAGAAGATTGTTGCCAAAGGAGAGGAGGTAAAATGTTTCTCTTCTCCTGAGAGAATCTGAGCACATTTATTTTGTCTGACATGAACATTAACACAGGACAAACTGTAGACAAGATTATAATGTATCCTTTTGCCTGTGTCTTGCAGATGATCGGCCCGCTGACCCTCGAGCAGGCTCTCTCAGCTCGAGACGCCCTGGCCAAAGCCATATATGGTCGTACCTTTACTTGGCTTGTCCAGAAAATCAACCAATCATTGGCCTTCCAGGTGTGGTAGCCCGTCCCCTGCAAGATGTGTACTAACTCCTTGCTTATTCATGATCTAACCAAAAATTTTTTTTTGAGCTTGAAGTTAAAAAGAAAATGTATGTAAATTTGGATAACATTTAGACTCTGAACACACTTAATCGCTACAGTGATTATTTCTGAATGTCTAATTTACCAATTGACATGAAAACTCCAAGGGGTCAGGATTTAAAAAAAAAAAAAAAAAAAAAAAATGCTACCTGACTATGTCATAGTGCAGTAATACATGGGTAACTATACAGATTATTTAACACAATACAAAGTAATGTGGGGGGATCTGTGGTCAATTAAATGGTTTAATCTTATGAGAAGCAGTTTAAATGATATATATTTATATGTACTTAACGTTTCACTATGTCCCTATGTTTTTTGTTAAAATATTATGTACGCATCTGTTCCTAGCCCTAGTCAATGTTACTAGGATTTATTTAAAATGCTTGATATACACTTGCTGGCTTACTTGTTGAGAGTGTCTCTTTTTTATGTTACTTGTTCTCTGGCCTTTCATCAGTGGTTATATTCTGACCAACAGCATGACTACTGGCTGAATATTTTTGGTTGATGGAGTATTCTCAACCCAGCAGTGACACTGAGGTGTTCAAAAATCCTTTTCAGATCAGTGTATGCGAATAACGCATGTGTTAATTTGACAAAACACATTACAATAAGTTGCCAGTAGGAGAAATGGAATGGTTTTAGAGAACTGCAGAAGAACTTGCACCAAGAACTTCAGTAAAGCTCATTGAATCGATTGTATTTGTGTCTGTGTCGCCCCCTAGTGGTAAACATGTGTATATTACGGCTTCGGCAGTTGTGTAATGTGGTGTTGCTTACAGAATGAAGTGTACTACACCAGCAAATGCTCCTCAGTTATTGGTCTGTTGGACATCTACGGCTTCGAGGTCTTTCAAAACAACAGGTCTGACCTTGTCTCTGTTTCACCTTTGATTTATACAGTATATTCACTCACTAACTGTATTTTTTTATTTGATTAAAATCTTTATCACAATGGTCTAAAGTTTAAATGATAAAAATTGATAAATGGAAAAACTCGGTAAAATCAATAACAAGTTATAGCAATAAACATTAATGAGTTAATAAGATGTAAATCAAATAAACTATGATATTGCTTCTACTAGAAAAGATAGAAAAGCTTAATAAAGAATGGATTTACTCACATCCTGGTCGAGACTTTATTTATAATTATTGCACTTATACATCAATTATAAATAATCACTGTGTTTAGGGATGTGCCAGTCCAAAACGAAGCATCGTACTGGACTGATATTGGAGTGATTTGGAATAATTGTGTATACTACAAATACTAATACATTACACACAAACAGCCAGACAGAAAAAACAAATATATGATGTTTATGTGTATGTACACCACTCGGCTCCAACAGTGACTTTTAAACAACTTTTGCAATTAGTGTAGTGAAAAAAGTTCGGTATAAATGATTTTATTCTGATTCGATAATGATATTGTCTCACTGTAGTTTTGAACAGTTCTGTATTAATTACTGCAACGAGAAGCTGCAGCAGCTTTTCATTGAACTCACACTGAAGAGCGAACAAGAGGAGTACGAGGCCGAAGGCATTGGGGTGCGTGTGTGTGTATCGATGTAAATGCTAATATTGCTAAATTGCAAAAATCAAAAATAACTCAAGGTTTTTACTGACATTTTTTTTCCTCCCATGGACAGTGGGAGTCAGTGGAATACTTCAATAACAAAATCATCTGTGACTTGGTGGAGGAGAAATTCAAAGGCATCATTGCTATTCTGGTGAGTCTGTTTCTCTGTCTTGTTTTTATTCTAATTCAGTCTGTCTGAGAGTTAAATGAAATGTGGATGATGTGAATCAGGATGAGGAATGTTTAAGGCCAGGAGATGCCACTGACATCACCTTTCTGGAGAAGCTCGAGGACAGATTGGGAGGCCACGCCCATTTTGTGACGTAAGTGTATACATTACTGACAGACATGCTATAGAGTTAAGTGTCTAGTTTTAGCAATCCTGCAAACTTAGCGATCTCTGATTTGTCAAATGTGATGTCTTTCAGTCATAAACTGGCCAATGGGAAGATTCGTAAGGCTGTAGGGCGGGAGGAGTTTCGCCTGCTGCACTATGCCGGAGAAGTCAACTACAATGTGAATGGTAAGGTGAAGCATCAGTCCATTCATTCGTCCAACCAGTCATCAATCCATTTAGCAATCATGTAGAATTCATGTATTTGTATGTCAGTGTGTCATTAATCTGTCCATCCATTCATTCATCCAACAGTTTATCCATTCATCCATAATTCATCCTTTAGTTAATTCATTCAGTCATCCATCCATATATTTATCCTTCCATCTACTCCATCCATTTATCCCTCTGCCCATTAATTTATTCATTCATCTGCCCATCATTAATCTATTGATCTATTCATCCAACCATTCATTCATCAGTTTATGTATTCATCCGTAATTCATCCTTTAGTTTATTAATTCATCCATCTATATATCCATCCATCTGCCCATCCATCCATCCATCCATCCATCCGTCCATCTGCCTCTCATTCATCCATACACATGTCCATCCTCTCCATCCATCCATCCCTGTTTCTATTGTGTTATTCATTTGTCTTTGTGGATCTCCTTCAGGATTCCTGGACAAAAATAATGACCTTCTGTACAGGAACATAAAAGAGGTAATAACACCTCAGTGTGCATCCACACAGTTAAATCTATGAGTGAATTCATGCATGTGTGATTGAGTGTGTGTGTGTTGCTTTTTATTCCAATTTTGTACAGGTGATGTGCCAGTCGCGGAATTCGATAGTGAAGCAGTGTTTCCATCCAGTTGAACTGACAGACCAGAGGAGACCAGAGACGGTGAGAGAGAGAGAGAGAGAGAGAGAGAGAGACACACACACACACACACACACACAC
>JAOTRR010000032.1:15391266-15402392 GCA_028570945.1 Gogo arcuatus
CACAGAGCCCTGACTGAACTCAACACCACTGAACACCTTTGGGATGAACTGGAACACCGACTGTACCCCAGACCTTCTCACCCAACATCAGTGTCTGATCTCACTAATTCTCTTGTAGCTGAATGAACACAAATCCCCACAGCCACACACTGAAATCTAGTGGAAAGCCTTCCCAGAAGAATGGAGAGCGTTATAATTGCAAAGGGGGAATAAATATGGAATGGGATGTTTAACAAGCACATATGGGTGTGATGGTCAGGTTCCACAAAGTAATTGGGGAAAATGTTTTGTTTTTTTTGGTCAAACCATTTTTCTAAAGAAGAAGCTGATGATTGTAGCTACAGTATCAATTTAGATTAGCTTTTACCTATAATAGTTATACAATCTTTATCTTTGTATACTCTCCTATATGTATCTCTCTCTCTCTCTCTCTCTCTCTCTCTCTCTCTCTCTCTCTCTTGCTCTGTGTGTGTGTGTTAGTATGGTGTGCCAGTCATCAAGTACGATCGGCATGGATTCCGTGCCCGGCCGCGGCAGCTGCTGATGACTGGTTCTTCTGTGGTTCTTGTTCAGGAGTCCAAACTCAAGCAGCGTATTGACTACGGTTCACTGCTGGGTACGGGTAAAATGTTTGGTCATACCTTAAAAGCTTGTAACTAAAACTACCAAGGTTTTGAAAATAATGAGCTATCTTCCAAGGGATTTACAACTCAAAATAAATGAATAAATATCATCAAAGTTCAGTCATTATTTATTGGAAATGTACAGCAGTGTTTGAATGTGTGTGTTAGTAATAAACATTAGTCTTCATTTCATTTTAAGGGAACATGAAATGAAGGGGCTGAAACGCACACAGTTGTTTCCTAGAACATTCGAGTATTAAGAGAACATGGGGCTTTGGGAAGTCCAAACATGACCATTTAGCATGCAGTGTATGCACCACAGATCACTTTACCCTTCTTGCATCATATGCACGTCAAGTGTTTATATTCGTAAGGCTCATATGATTATGTTCATATGTTTATGGCTTGTGAGTCTTGTGATTTATGGGGGTCATTAACAAGTTTTATTATGTCACTGGACTTTTATATCATCTGTTTATTTTCCCCCTTTTTCTCTCTTTCTCTTTCTCTCTCTCACTGTAGGCATCTCAGTCAGTTCCCTCAGTGACGGCTTTTTTGTCCTGCATGTGCCCACTGCTGACAGCAAGCAGAAGGTGAGAGAAGTCATATTGTCGCTTAACATGGGAAACCCGGCAGCTTTTGACCTTCGACCTTTCCAATTTTAGGGTGACCTGGTGCTGCAGAGTGACCACGTGGTTGAGGCGGTCACCAAACTGGCCATCCTGTCGGACAAGATACACAACGTCAATGTCAGTCAGGACAGGTGTGTGTGTGTGTGTGTGTTTTGTGAGTGTGAGATGGCTTTCAGGTGAAGAAAGGAATTCTGACACGATTCTACCTTTCTCTCTCAGTATTAGGTTTGCAATAGCCCGGGGCAAAGAGGGCATCATTGACTTCACCTGTGGGGCGGAGCTACGAGTGGTCAAGGCCAAGAATGGACACCTGGCAGTGGTGAGAGACACCCTGACACACACGTTTATTTTTATTTTGTTCAACTGGAGTCAAAAAGCGAGCTGTGGCCAAGATGGCAGCACAAGAGTTTCAGCAAACAGCATTCAGACACCAGAGATAACAGTAGCACTGTGTTACAATTAAAAACAGAATCAGTCATTCTGAAACGATGCTCTGATCAGTCAGCCTCATCACTTGATATCAGTACCTGACTTCACTAATTCTCTTGTGGCTGAATGGGCAAATCCCCACAGCCATGTTTCAGAATCTAGTGGAAAGCCTTCCCAGAAGAGTGGAGCTTATTTATTATAACAGCAAAGGGAAAACCAACTCCATGTTAATGCCCATGGTTTAGCAATTGCCACATATGGGATGGCCATGATGGTCAGATGTCCAGAAACCTTTGGCCATATCATGGACTGTAACCATATAAAAAATACATTAGTACATTCAGTTTGTGAGCCTCGGGTTGAGGTGTTATAAAATCACTAGTGATACCAAACTGCACTAAAAAAAAGGGATTTTGGTTGTCCAAAATGGCCACCTCCATAAGGTTTCAGTGTTCTGCTGAAATTTAATTCATCCTTATAGATTACAGTAAGTCCCACTGTGTCCTAAACCACACCAGTGACACTTCTGAAGAACTGAGGATGGTTTGGGGGGCAGATATTTATAGGAGATTGTGGGAAAGACAGGGTTCTAATACTTGTAGCTCCAGGCTTGTAGCTAAACATGTCATAGCTGATTGGCTACATTTGGAGAAAGTAAAAGATTTTGTAAAAGTGATTTTTTTTTTGTGTGTGTGAGAAACTTTAATTTAATGGCTGAATAATCGTAAACGCTCTGGTCTGTTATTTTTTTCCCCTAGACGGCCCCACGAATCAACAGCAGCATATGATCACGTGTCAACCAATCACAGCTCACTATGAAGAAGCGTTCATCACGGTGGACCAATCACTCACTGAAGAATAATCCGCTTATGCCAATCGCTGAAGTGAAAGTTAAGCTTGTGTTTTGTTTTGATAGTTTGTTCCAAATAAGCGCCACTAACTTTTAAATCTTTTTTTATTATTTGATTTGATTTTCACAGTAAAAGCATTTAGCAGCCAGGCTTATGAAATGAATTCTGCACCATTTACGATGTTTTAGTTCATTGAGACTTTTAACCTTTTTGAATGATTCTCTATGACTTTTGCACACTTCGGAAATATCGTGAAAATGTACGATATGGGGTTTTGCTTTAATTAGTTTGAAAGTCTTGCGCGTTCTTTAGTGTCTTCAGTGGAGTGCAGAGGATTAGCCTTAGGACATCTGTTACATCTTGTTTTGATTCAGCAAACTACAGTTCACTTCCTGTTTTTAGTTTCCTTCCCCTTTGCTTGCTGGCACCGGAATCGAGATCACAATGCGGTCTAAAATACGGTATACAGTTAGAGCCTGAGTGTATGTGTGTTAATGTGTAGATTGCAGGAAGTTCACATATTCATACACCCATTTTGCAGCATCAGCATACGTCAAGAAAGATGTTGAAACATTGAGGCAAATCGAGCTGTAAAAAAACAGTGGCATTGCTCCAGGTTTCCATCAGCTGACCGATAGTTGTAGGAAGGAGAGAATGAGCTAAAAATAAATGGCGTAAGTGTAATGACTCAGGAGGGCTACAACACTGGTCACAAATTCATGTTAAGCTATCAGTCATACAGTCTTAATACAAGTAATAACACATGTTTACCTCAGCTGCTAACTGCAGAGCAAAAGATGACATCTAGCTAAATCTATACACGTTTGCACTCATAGGGAAAGAGCTGAATGAGAAAAACATTAAAAAAAAAAAAAGAATTGAACAAACAAGAATAACCTTTCATACAAGTGAATGCTTAAAAGAAGCAATTTGTAAGAAATGGGAACTCTCCAAATAAATTCCAAACAGACCAAAAGTCAAGAGTCTTGTCAAGAGTTTATTCAATGATACGAGTCCTGCAACAAGAGTTTCATGATGCATTTATGAAAAGCAAAAGACTTAACACTATTCTTTTCTTTGCTAGAGAGTTTTCTGAGACCTTTTTGCTTCTCCTTTCGTTCCCCCAGGAATGAAAGCGCAACTCCACAGAGTATCAGGAAACCTGAAACAGCGAGTATTTTCCAACAAGTGCTGATTTGGTAATTTTTGGGGGAAGGGGTGGATGTTGCCACACGCATTAAATTTTTCATCATAGTGGATGTCATTTGTTTATTTTCCACAGATTTCAGCATTATTGAAAACCGCTATAATTCATATCAGCACTGCTTGTTAACTTCTGCAACATCTTCCATCTAAAACCTTCTCCAAACATGGCCGATGCATGCTTTTTTTTTGTTTGTTTTTTTTTAAACCTCATTTTCTCCCAATCTGGTCATTTGCCAATACCCACCCAAAAGCTAACTCTGTCCTATGACACAACAGCTATCAACCAGGGGGGATGATGGTTAGCAGATGTTTCCTCTGAGACACTGCTGTTAAGGACAGCATAACACACTTGGAGGAGAGTCCTAGCTCACAGAAGCTCATGATTGGTTAATGTCGCTCTGATTGACAGGGGACAGAGTTTTACTCTCAGACACGGCTGGCCACGGTATCATTATAGGGATTCAAACCTGCAATGTCCTGATATACTGTTGCACCCTAGCCCATGTCTTTTGAAGTTAGTGTGTGATGATTTCGACATGCACAATGCCAAACAGGTAGCTATAAATTTCCTTTACTTGTTAGCTACATTAGCTTTGTTGCTCCAGTGTAAATCTAAAGAAATTACTGTACTTTTTCTTTAGCTGATTGACTACATCTGGGGTAAGATGGCCCAGATACACAAAATATTAAATAATGTAGCTTAGATCTTGAGTTGAGACCTTGAAAATGCAGGCTTTTAAGATGTTATTTCTGATTTAATTTTGCATAACTCCACCCCCAAGCACAAACACACAAACACATTTTTTAAAATGCTCAGTATTTTTATTTTATACAGAGTGCACCTGCAGTATGGATTAGACTAAATAACACTCAACCGTAAAATGTATAAAATACTCTGCAACACTGAAATGGCAATACTTATTAATTAATGAAAAAAAAACATCCGTACAAACAAAACTTGTCATTTATGTTATAACTTAAATAAATAAATAAATAATAATCCAATAAATAAGAGCATAAGAGTGGAAAGTACAGGGGGGACGGTGGTAAAACCACCAATCATGCTGTTCTGCGATTGGCTGGTTCCTCGATGAAGGAGGAAGTGTGGGTTTGTTTGGGAAATACCATAGTGGTAAGCTTTGATCACATTCTATATTTGGCAGAAATGGTGAATGACTGCATAGCAAAACAACCTCAAATCACAGCTTAAAATTATAGCTAAGCGTTATTTTTGAACCTGCACATTTGGTTCAACAACAGCCCAGCTGTAAATTATTATTTCAGTCATTTGTCTTTACAAAATGGATGGTAAAAAAGTGCAACTCGTACTTGGTGTCCTCCTCAATACACACATTGGATATGAAATAAATAACAGTAAGTATCTTCAGTAAGAAAATCCATGATTCATTGTCAAGCCCTTGCTCCACTAAAGTAGTCCAAAATCTAGATCTACTGAAAAATCCAAAAACGTGTTTGAAGGGGAAGGTCACGAACAGTGTCATGGCCAGGAAATAATTTGATAAGTGTGATTTCACCTCGTTTTCAGATTGTAACCAGCTGTAGCTAGTAGAAACAATGAACATCATCCTGAAAGAACAAACATTCGTTTGATGGTTGAATTTGGAGGAATCGCCATGATGAATTGATAATCATAAGGATCAGTTGATGTTTGGCACAATTACTGTGCAAAACATGTTACATAACATTAATATAATCATCTGTGCTGTATCTGTGTGATACTACCCAGGCAGGAATGCTGTCAGAAAATCTTTTAGGGGGATTCAAGCCAGAAATTCCCTTCTACACCTAATAAAAAAAATATGATTTTCATAAAATGTCTCAAGTACAACTTCAAATGGTTGAGAGGTATCATAAAATGTTATTCAATTTAAAACACTTGAATGGTGAACAGGTACATCTTGTTTGTAGTACACCGAATATGAATGTTCCTTAGATTAGATCTATTAGATTTTGCAGCTGCCTCAGATCCATCACTGTTACTCACTCAAGGACAAAATGAAATGATAAGGACATAAAATGTAAAAATGTAAACAGAAGCCTGAAATAAAGACAATATGCAGAACCACTGCATAGCAGTATTGTGAATCACATTCTAAAGGATCCCTGAATTGGCAATTATTACAAGTTTAAAAACACTTTTTAAAAATGACAAACTGCCACTTTAAAGTGGAAAACTAGACACAAAAGAAAATACTGTGGAAGTTAAGCTTGTTTAAAAAAATAAATATTGTTGTAAAAATAAATAAATGCTAATCGAGGTACATAAGCCCTCATCTTAGCTGCATTGCAATGTGCTCGTGTGTGCAGGGTTAAACACTTGGGTTCCCCTCTTTTTTTCATTCCTGTGCTGCTTTCCATGTTAGGATTTAGCCTGCAGCAGCGTATAATCCCGCACTAGCCTGGTTAGGTAGCGCTCGAGGTCACGGAGGATGACGTAGCCCTCGAGAACGGACATCCACTGAGAAGAGCCAGACTTGGGAGTGTTCTGCTGCACCTTGCCCAGGGAGGGTTCACCCTGTCTGGGCTGATTGACTGATGGGATGCCTGTGGTGCGGACAGTAGAGGACAGAATCAAGTCCAGAGCAGAACGAGTTGAGGCGGGTGGAGAGATGGTCGAGGTTGAGGTCGAGGGTATGTTCGGCCTGGAGTTTGAAGAAGTAGTGGTGGTGGTGGGGTTTATCAGCCTGGAGAATGTGGAGGTCGGAGGAGGTGTGTGTGTGTAGTCATCCTTCTTTAATATGCTTATGCTGTGTAGCTGTGAAGACAGAACGAAAGAAAATGCCATGTTCATTATGGTTCCACTTTGAGTAAAAGTTGAGCAAATGGGGTCATTTTGGCCCAAACATGACGTTAAAATGAAACGTGATCTAGAACCATGGTTCTCAAAGTGGGCTCTGGTATGTACAGTATATCCACGAGGTCCCGAATTCTATTTGTTAAATCACATGATGGTGGATAAGGATTACTGTCAACTCGATTAATATCAATTCTGTTGGACGCAAAAAGTTTGAGAACCCCTGACATAGAGGATTGCAAACATTATTATGTTCTATAAAAACCACCAGGAGTTCCCATCCAGAGGTTTCACAACTTTTCTGGTTAACAAAAGCCAACTCTAGGAACTAGTGAACTGAGAAGTATGCACTTGAGGATAAGGACTCATGACTGTGTGACTATCTGGAATATTAACATTCCTCCGATGTGTCAGTGTTACTGAAAGTATATTGGCTATGACCAGAATGACACTACAATAACAACCACAAACAGCTTCTGTGGTTTCTGCTGTCTGGAGTAACATCAGTGTTGCTTCACCGCTCACAAGCTGTCAGAAATCTTTGGTGAATACCTCGAGAATGGGCTGTACGTATGGAATCATCTCTTAAATATGGTCATAACAGGCTGATTAAAAGGTAATGTGTTACTATGAGTACAACCCTACCTTTACTGTCATACACAGTCAAGGAAAGACTGGAACATGTCTTATGTCTTAAGCACAAGCACAGCATTCATAGCTTATTAACACAGGCAACACGATTTTTTAAATTTTTGCCTCATTTTCATTGAGAATATGGGAAAGTCTCCTGAAACTACAGAATGAAACAGTCTCGATGAGAAGAGTCTCAGAAGTTCCCACGGACTTTTACCACAATGTCACTGGAGCTCTCCCCTGTTTTGCAACGAGGCTCTAATGAAAGTAAGCCTGGCTGTGTGATGATTACTCATCATTTTCAACAAGTGTACTAGATGCGGACGAAGGGAAAAAATAAGGTTAATGAAGAAATATGAATGTTTTCATAGCACTTGACACATTTATCAAATATTTTTGGAGAAATTATGATGACTTTCTTGTCAGAAAATAGTGGTCTGGTGGACACAATTATGGGATCACACTCTCCAGCAGTGACGCAAATGACTCCTAATCCAAAATAAGGACCTGAAGAAAACAGCTGTCGATATTCTCCGTTCTGAATAAGCCAGAATTTATCTCTGGAGCACAAATGCTTTGAAATTGAATGCGGAGATACGAATGATATCTCAAGCGCTCATACATTAATACATTAATATAATCAGTTTATCTTCATATGTAGAGGTCCGTGATAGCATGGCTAGATTTTGCGTGTACATCCAGTACCTGAGAGTTGACATGTCTCATGAGGTCCCGGAGGCCCAGCTGGATTCCCAGAATGCTCTGGGCCAAGGGTAGACATGGCCTTCCTCGCCTGTGTCTCATCTTCATTTCTTGTGCTCCGACTCGATCACTATTTCCCTGCAGTTTCTGACGCTGACTCTCCAGGTGAGTCCAGAACGATTGAAGGTCATGAGAAGCACGGTACAAGCGCTCAGTGTCCTACACACACAAAATGTTAAGAGTAAAACCTTGTGCCATAGCAAGTTATAGTACACATACAGTTTAGTCTAGACTCTCTCTCACACACACACACACACACACACACCTCCATTTGCAGCCAGGTCCGATAGGCTATGGTGATTGATGGTAGTGTGTTTAATACGATCCTCTTATCATCAAAATGTGCATCACCAAACTTTTCTTCTTTCTGCCACAAAAAAGTCATAACACAAATATTTATTTGTTTGTTCAGTATTAAGCAGTAAACCTGGTGAACTTTCAGCACTATTATCATAAATAGTGTCAGCAAATTCCAGTGATCCATACTTCTGTACTAATTAGTATGTCATTCAAAAGTTCTAATAATCTAATGAATATTACTGTACTTAATAGTATGTAATGGCAGATTTTAGTAGTACAAGCTGTACTACTTCGCTAAATAACATTTCGCTCCCATACTACTGTGTTCCATAAACCTGTAATTCTCTAGGCATACTAAACAGTCCCAAACACCCATTGTACCATACTAAAAAGTAATAATAAGCCACATTAAGCACTAAGCAAGAGACATAATCCAAGATGAAGTAAATATAGAAGTCAAAATAGTATGTGAAGATCCATGTCAAGGAGGAGTTTGAGAAATCTACACCACCATATGGCTCTATCAAATAATTATACCAGCTTAGGTATTAAATGGTGTGTCAAGGACCATGTTCAAAAACCCATACTATATACTGTACCATGTACTATATACTATATCTACTTGTACACCATAGAGATATATCAAGATGAAGATTTAAAAACCAGTACTGCCAGTACAGTAGGGCTCGGCAGCTTGGGTACAAATAAAGTGTGTCAAGGATAAGCATGCCATTTAATCATTTAGTTACACCACTGCACTAGGCAGTATGTGAAAGTGGTGATGGACTGTTTGGACATACTGTAACTTTAGCATGAGTTTAGTGCTCTACATAACACGTGATCTTCCAGTGAAACGGTGATGGAGGTCTAGTTCTAGTCACTTACGTATCTGAGAAGAAGCTCCTGGACACGAGAGCGGATAGCGCGCGTCAGGCTGAGGGAGTTGGAGAAACTACTAGGAGACGAGCAGCATCTCTCATACACTGTTGCTAAGAGCCAGATCCACAGAGCTGTTCTGCACCATGCCATCTAACACACACACACACAATACGTTAGTAAATAATGAATGATCAATGTTATCCTTATAGGCTAACTCTAACCCCTATCGATACACAGTTGCGGTCAGAAGTTTACATACATGGAAATGAATGTCATGGCCATATTTTAAAATCAACACCTTCAAGCTTGACTCAAATTTGCAGCTGTCCACATGGACAAAGAAAAAGCCTTCTGGAGGAAGGTTTTATGGTCAGATGAGACAGTGATTGAGTTGTTTGGCCACAAGGACCAGAGGAACACTGTAGCAACTGTTAAGCATGGTGGTGGTAGCATCATGCTCTGGAGCTGTTTTGCTGCCAGTGGAACTGGTACATTGCACAAAGTGGATGGAAGAATGAAGAACCTCAGGATTCTTCAGCATAACCTCATGAGAAATTTAGACACAGTTGGGTGTTCCAACAGGACAATCAAAGCTGGTTGTGGAGGATAAAGCAGGCTAACATTACGCTTTAAACAAGTCCTAACCAAAACCCTACTGAAAATATGTGGACTGTGCTTAAAAGTTGGGTCCGTGCCATGAAACACAAATTTAATTGAACTCTACGAATTCTGCCGAAGAGAGGACAAATATCCAAATAGAATTCTGCCAGAAGCTCGTTGATGGCAACCAAAAGCATCCGGTGAAGGTGAAACTTACTAAGGGACATTCAACCAAATATTAGGTGGCTGAATGTATATTTTTGACCCGATGTTGATTTCAAAAAACTCAAAATAGTAAATTAAAACTTGTGCACTAAATTCTTGTTTTTTTCTATTAAAGATGTATGTTGTACAATCATTCTGCCACAGAAAAAGAACAATTCAAAGAAATAATTGAAATCCCAATATTGCCATGACATTCATGTCCATGATGAGTGAATATAAACTTCTGACCGCAGCTGTACACACTGAGTGGGCAGTTCATGATGTCCACAGCACTGAAATAATAATTTATACATAACGAAGGTATTCCTCACTTTATAAACACTGCAGGTGAACCAACCGTTTTTAAGAAGCAAAAAATGAAATCCTAACGATGATAATGATGAAATATATAATTTTTTTCTTCTTCTTTGGAAATCCAATGCAGAAAGATCTTATAATTTCAAATAATATTATAATCTTGGGGGGGGGGAACATAATTTAACAAAATATTATCCCAACAAAATCATCAGTTTTAAGTCAGTTTGTAATTTCACTTGCCTGTGACTACACCGTAAAAAAAACAAGTCTGTATTATTAATAGTTAATTTTGTTATACCTATATCACATTTACCTTAATAACTATGATATAAACAGTAATGTCCTGCAGTTTACCCTGATGTAATATTAATCTGCTGAAAACTAAAAACAGCTGCCAAACACAATGAATAATGAATCCCGTTAATTGGATTATTGGGTGATGGTGCAGAGCGCCTGCAGGTGGTGGTGGAGCTCAGCGTCTCTCTCTCACACACACACACACACTCACACACACACACTCACCTCTAAAAGCCGTGGATTGAGGAGTGTTTCCTGTGGAGTCTGTGCTGATCGCTGGATATGTGAGTGAGTGTGAGTGAGTGGAGAAGTGTGAGTGTATATATACACACTTCATGGGGCTTTCCGCTTCACAATCACTGACACTAAATATTACTCACGAAAAAAATCTAAAAAATCAGACATACATCCTAACATCATCATCATCATAACTTTATAACATTACTTTTTATATTATTATTATTATTATTATATTGTTAATAATAATAATACCTTATCACAATATTTTTATTTAGTTTGTTATATTTTTAACTATTTTTAGTTATTTTTAGTTAGTTCATTAGTTAGTTAGTTAGTT
>JAOTRR010000032.1:15412031-15423648 GCA_028570945.1 Gogo arcuatus
TTTGTAATTCTTCCTCACTTACGGTGACAAAGCAATTGGCAGCCATTTTGCCGAGTTGCTCGAGGTGATTGGTCGAGAAATTCGGACTATTTCTCGATAATCAGCACGCACCGTTTTCTATAATCACCTGTGTATTTATACTAAATATATATAATAAGTAGTCTAGACTACACATTTTTATAAACCACAACGCGTCAAAATTTAATACATTTTCAGTTCAGTATTACATTTGATAGCCTGCTTTAACTTTAACATGCTTGTACATTGACATTAACATTTCATTTTACCCATTAATGTTGAACTACACCCATTTTCATATAAAAAATACCACTTTCACACATTTTTTACATATTTTTTTAGAAACAATCCCACGGACTCCTGGTGATTATGCCGTGGACCCAGGTTCAGAAACACTTTATTAGGGGGTTGTAGAGTACATATTCTTAGTCGGAGTTGGTCTTTGGTGTAGGTAACACAGGCTCAGGGATTTCATAAGACAGGGATTTGCCTCCTGTTCCGGCTGCACTAAGGTCAGAACTGTCCATGAAGAACAGCACTGAGTCCTCTGTTTTTCTTCCATTAGATAAATAAACCCTGGCAAGGGGAACACCTGCAGGAGGTATGGCCTGCCGCCGTCATATTTGTGAGTCTGCAGTACACGCAGACTCCAACAGATCTGAGAGGCACTTCTCAAAAAATCAGCGAAATTATTGCTGAGCAGATGTTCAGCTGCCATGTGGAAATCTGCAATATCTTCTTTTTTGAAGAGGTACATTTTCCAAGTATATTTCTGTGTGTCGTTGGCTTATCGGGGGATAAGAGACAGGATAAGACTGCTGTTGCACTGCAGGCTGCCTACCGTATACACGAGACGTGCCTCCAAGAAATCAGCAGTCTTTTGTAAGTCATAGCACAGTCACAGTGTTGAACCCAACTCCTCATTATAATTTTACACTCTCGCACTTAAAGCATTTTAACAGGTCCTGTGTGTACTGTTTTAAGAACTTGCTACCATCTAGTGTTTATTATCACGGTGATAAGAAATGTTTGTGTTCTATAGGACTGTCTCTGTAGGTGTAACTACAAGTCGAGTCTTGTACAGTTTGAAGCGGCTGCCTTTGAACAAGAAATACGCAGGTAAGAGGGTATTGTCCTACACAGTAGTGCTCTGAACACGAACATTTGGTTAAGTGTTAAAAATGTACCTCTTCTCTCCCTGACAATAAACGGACATAACGTGAATCTGGCTGCAGAGTTGATGACAGACTACCCGGGGGTTGTGTCATGTGATGTGGCGACCAAGCTTTACTCCACGCTGCCTCTTTCATGCTTGAGCCCTCAGTTGACGCACAGTCAGTATGACTTAGTGCGTTATCAGGATGAGATTAAGCAGATGTAAATTGCATTCATTTCCACTTTTTTGCAGATCAGTGTTTGAGATCAGAATCTGAACAAATAAACAAGTCCTAAAATAAGTGTGAACCTTTGAGTGACAACTGATACGTAAGTGGATTGTTTAACAACACGACTGAGGAACTGTAACTGTTTTTCAGGCTTGTTGATGAAGCTGCAATGTCCAGTGGGATGGAAGGCAGACGACTGGGTGAGTGGTGAACTTTTATCAATGAAAAAACAAGTCTTACCTCAGCAATGCAATTAATACTTTTGTTATATATTGTCTAGCTCTAGCTCACATGCAGACAATGCTGCCAGACGAGCGGAAGGTGGTCTCCATTATTGGCCACACCTTCACCACTGAGATGCTGCAGAACATCCTGCCCCATATGAGTAAACAGGATCTCTCAATCACACTTAGATCACTGTTTAAAGGGGGCATGTTCAAGCGTGCCTCCAAGCCCAGAAACCTGTCATCAACCAACAACTGTTACTGCGACAACAGCCCCAAAGGTCTCTCTCTCTCTCAGCATATTTCATCTATTTATTCTTAGGAAAGCACATGCTATAAAAATGTAAGTTAAATAAAAGATAAATAAAACACCAACTGTAAGTAAGAGTGTTGAATCAACACATTGATCAACACAAGTGTTTTTGACAGCCTTACCAAATTTGGCTAAAAGCTTTTCAAAGCATGGGATAATTTTCAGCAAATAAATAATTGTCCTTATTAGCATGAAATACGTGTGTTTGTAATCATCTGATCCTAAATGTAACTCATCTGCAATGCTGATCTTAAACTGTTTCTCCCTCAAGATGAGTACACAAGGGTCTCAATGGATTCTGTATGGATGTCGGCTGATGAGTTTCTGCAACAAAGATGAAATGGAGATGATGCATAAGCTGATACAAGCGAATAAGTATTTATTCCAGGTGACGCACATTAAATGTGCTGAATACTTGGAGAAAAAGGCCTACCTCTGCAGCAAGTGCGACAGTGATAAGTTCATATTCTGACACAAAGTAGCCGCATGCAACGGCGATCCTGAGAACAACAACGAGCATCTCCAGGACGTCTACAAGTCAATAAAGTCTTACAAGATCTTTCAGCATCAAGGTCAGAGAATGAAATCTTCTTTAGTTCCATAGTAGAGGCAGACCCATATGAACATTTGTTACAATTCTGATTTTAAGGGCCTAAACCAGGGGTGTCCAATGTCCGGCCCCAGGGCCAAATGCGACCCGCGGCTTCTGTATTAGAATATATCAACACGATGCAATTCTTCCTTTCACCTAGCAGCAGACTGTGTTAACACAGTTAGTTAAATTGCAAGAGCCTTTTTTTCCTCTTGCTACAGCTGCAAATTAATTTACAGAATGATATTTAGTCATAGCTACAGATAGATAGTGCAAAGTTAACAGTGAGAAGGAGTGATTTTTAAAAGAGTTGGAAACAAGAATTACTTTTTCATTGAGAGCCATAGCAAATGTGTAGGCCTCATATGTCAAGAGACTTGCGTTAATTAAGGTATTTAATATCATGTAACAGGCTACACAGCGGTGCAGTGCTTAGCACTGTCGCCTCACAGCAAGCAGGTTCTGGCTTTGAACGTGCCATCAACTGTGTGGAGTTTGTATGTTCACCTCGTGCCTGGGTAAATTTCCTCCGGGTGCTCCGGTTTCCTCCTACAGCCCAAAGACATGCAGATTAGGTCAACTAGCTACTTTAATGCCCACAGGTGTGAAAGTGAGTGTGAATGGTTGTTCGTCTCTCTGTATTAGCCCCATGAGAGATTGGTGACCTGCCAAAGGTGCACCCCGCCTCTTGCTCAATGTACAGCTGGAATTGGCTCCAGCTTCCCCTGTGACCCTTAACAGATATAAGAGGTATAGATAATGAATGGATGGATGGATGGATGGATGGATATCATAAAACATTTAACAAATCATGGGCATTGCAAAAAATCTTCAGATGATGAGAACCTGAGAGCAGCTGGAAGCTATCCTGGCACAAGCAACTTTTTTTTATCAGAGCAAATGGAGCACAGAAGATTTACTAGAGCTAATAAGTGGCAATGCATCCTACCCACTAAGCATGGAAAACCTTTCCTGAATTCTTAAGTCCTTAACTAAAGGGTTCAACATCATTTTTCACAAAAAGAAGCACAAATTTATGAATATTGTCTTTTGTATCACAGCTACAGCTGCCAGGTGAAACCCTGCTGTAAGTTTTTCCACTAAAATTTAATTCACTTTATTGGAGCTTCAACTTAATATTTTGGTGAACTAGCCCTTAGGTATTTCGATGTGGTTTTTGAAAAGATTTTGGACACCCCTTGGTCTAAACCTCCAATTTATAGAGTTGGCTAATATATAATATATAATTTGATGAAATGAAACAGATGCCAGTAGTTTAACATGAATGACTGTCAATTTCTCAAACTCATAATACACAAGCTCACAAACTCACACTGTATAAACATAAGGTTTTAATGAATCAGAATGAATTAGTAATTTAATGACGTAGTTCAGAATAGCACCACATTTATGAATATGGTTTCCTCATAGAATATTTAAAGATTTTCCCCCAAACTGACCATTTTGTTGAACCATATCAGCCATGTTTAACACAATCCAGTTAATTGATCAGGTCCTATTCTGAACAAGCTAACGCCTACTGAGTACCGTTCTGTAGACACACACGCAAGAAATCTTAAAACCACATGCTGACACATTGCATCATTCCATAATAAGGGTGGGGTTTTTTTTCTTCATAGGCACCCACCGTCAAAATCAGATCTGCCCGGCTGAAAAAGATGGGTAAGGTTATAATGCTCACATTCATATAGACATAACATTTATGATCAAGACGTGATTGTGCATCAGAGCTTATGTACAGATGCTGATAGATCTGATGGACGCATTGCTGTAATGTAGTGTAACTATAACCAGGTACAGGGAGTAACACTGCTTGTGCGTATGTATGCAGCGATGATACAGAGAACTTCCTGGCCAAGGTGAACTCAATACTGATGAAAGCCTGGGGCAGGACGATGCCAGGCCCCCACAGTAGCTGCGAGTGTGCTCAGCTAGTGGAGACGGTACTCATCCCTAGAGTGAGACACTGTAGGTTTGCAGGAGACATGCCCAAGACCTTTTACTAACTGGTGGAGAGTGCAGCTGCCTGCGTTTATTTTCTGAATGATGGCAGGGTGTGTTTATTCTAATCGCTTACTTTCAGAATTTTTAACTGACCTTGTTTTGATCGTTGCATATGACTGTGAGAACGTCTGTCCTGTTGCAGGCGTTGGAGTTTTTGAACGAGGCCAGGTCCATTCTGGAAACTCCAAATGCAGGCCAGCCTGCATTAACATCAGCATATCCTACAGACTTTCAAACCTGTAAATTTCAGCAAGCGTGTATGTATTGGTTCACAAGAGAGGTATGTAAAGGCCCACGTACGATTTCAGTCAAAATGCAGGAGGAATCCTAGCTCAAATACAAAGTGCAAAGATAACCAGATCATCATTCTGTCTTCGTTCCTCCCAGATTCTGTTTAAAACAGGGAAACTTTTGGAGGCAGAGAAGAACTTTGAGAAAGCCTTAAAGCTTCTGAACTGCAGAGTCCCTCGCAGTTCTGTTACTCAATACCTAAAGTTCGTATACGAGAAGATGCAGAAAATCCACTACCCATCCAGACAGTTCGAGATCCCAGAGTATGAGTCCATATTTCAATTGTTCATATTCTCTTTAAACACGAAAGAAGACTGCTAGAATGCTTTTTTTTTTATCTTGAATTTGAAATAGTTCAAAATGAGTAATCAGGAAGTTTTATAATATGATTGGTGTGTGTGTGTGTAGAAAAAAGAAGCTAGCCCATCTGCAGGAGTGCATCGATTGTCTGTCCTTCATGTGGCAAATCAGCTACATGCATGGCCAGCTCAAGAGTGCATACTGGCCATCAGCATGGAGATCAACCTGGCCACCCAGAGCGCTGATGCTTTCAAGGTCAGTGTTGAAGGTCAGCCGAATTAAAACATGCCATAAGTCTGATTTTAAGTGTGATTCCACAGAGTAATCACTGAAAAGGAAAACACAAGTTGAGTTAGAGTGTGAATTAGTGAACGCAGAAAAAGAGTCGAATTAGAAGTGTGCTCAATCATTTTTTAATTGAGGACATGTTTTGTAAATATTTACTTTTAGTAAATTTCCTTCATGATCATTTATTATACGTTTAAGGTACTCTAAAGTCTTGTGGACATCCATGACAAGAATAACAAGTTGTGATTGTGTATCTGCAGATCCTCTACTCTGCCACTATCTCAAGTACAGTCAGCTAATGGGTGAGAAGAGAGAGTACAGGCATCTTGAAGCCTTCCTGTGCAAGACTTGTACCAGCTTATCCGACTACCCTGAAGGCCAGAGGCTGATCAGCTACTTGACTCAAACCCTTGCTGTCATTAAACTGTGCACAGGGGAACTGGAGCAGCCCATCAAGTACAGTAAGTAGACACGTCTTTCCTCAACTGTCAGTTTCCTAATGTGCCTATGAGAGAACAAGACTCTGAGACGTGAGTTTGTGGTCGTATGTGTTTGACAGCTATGCGAGCTCGGCAGCTGAACGAAGTACTGTACGGACTTGTTTTGGACGTGAGGACCGCCGCTGCATTACAGCTGCCTCTGCTCCTCAGGGGCAGGTGGGTGTGGGTTGGTGTAGCTTCGGTTATTGCTTGAAACAAATTACTAGATAATGCTGCTGAACTGTGTGTGACTGTGTGTGTATTTTAAAGTGTGCAGCAAGAGAGTGTGCAGCAGATCCAGACATTGGACAATCTGAGCAAAGAAATGTCGAGCAGCGTAGCTAAGGGCTGGTTTTATGCTGCATGCATGAACTTCTTGCTCTATGCTGGTATGCCTTCTGTCAGTCATACACAGATCCATGATTTTTACTTCTGTCACACATGACCAGGGATGGGCAAAATACATAAAAATGGATGTAGATACATGATAGAAAAAAATGGTAACAATATAAAAAAAATACAGAAATATATTTTGTAAAAGGAAAATGAGATCAGTAGTGCCAGTTGAATAAGGGAAATGTTAGTGTTCTGAAGATGAAGCTTGCAATCAAGTACAAATTTTAGAAATACTATTCTGTATTTTAAATACATATTTTGGAACCCATGTATCGAGCAGCACGGTGGTGCAGTGGTTAGCACCGTCACAGCAAGAAAGTTCTGGGTTTAAACCTGACGGCTGACTGGAGCCTTTCTGTGTAGAGTTTGCATGTTCTCCTTGTGCCTGTGTGAGTTTCCTCTGGGTGCTCGTTTCCTCCCACAGTCCAAAGACATGTAGATTAGGTTAACTGGCTACTCTAAATTGCCCATAGGTGTGAATGGCTGTTCGTATATACGTTAGCCTTGTGATAGACTGGCGACCTGTCCATGGTGTACCCCGCCTCTCACACAAAGTCAGCTGGGATTGGCTCCAGCTTCCCCCATGACCTGCAGTGGATAAACAGTATAGATAATGGATGGATGAAATGGATCCATGAATATCAGACGTACAGCTCGACCCTGTCCATAACTAATTGTTAATTATCTTAGTAGATTTTTTTAGAAAACAAAAATCTGAAACTTGTGCTAATGTAAACAGTTTTGTCCTTGTATGGTTCAGGATTAGCATTCAGATCATTCGAGGGGTGTTTGGCTTTCGTTGAAGAGTCTCAGTCAGATGTGATCCTGAAAGGTGATAAGAGTCTGATGATACATCTGTACTCTGCAGTGGCTCTGTGGTGAGAAACTCCTCTCAGTCACACATACGGCAGTAAAATAAACAAAATAAAATAAACATAAACAGGAATATTATTGAAATATTAATTTTCATTAGCCATGTAAACAGCTTAGTAGGAATATTGTCTTTTTCAGAATAAGGGCAAAATATTTTGCACATGTAAACGTAGTGAATGTTAAAATGTCCAGAAAGAGGACTGAGTTCACTTTAACAGGATCGCATCTGGTTCATTTAAAACAGAACTCCAGCATTATGTAAAAACACCCTTAAGCTTTTACATTATAGCTACTACACGATATAAACATACATGTTTCTCTGACGCTATATATATATATATATATATATATATATGAAGTAAAATGAACTATTTTGTCATGTAGCTCTTTTCAGACTACACACAACGATTTGGAAAAAAATAAATAAAAATCACATCTTTGCCCTGTGTGTGCTGCACCTGAGCACTTACCTGTACCATCTATCTGGAAGCAACACACTGATACAACATCAGCTCAATGAGGCTCTGTTGCTGTGTGAGAAACAGGGCAACCTTCTAGACCAGAAGCGGATCAGGCGGAGCCAGGTACACAAGCGCAAACATGAATATCCACATGCTGTCCACCAATTCCATTCACCATCTCTAAGAGGAAGAACTAAAAACTGGCTGTATGTCACAGAAGAGTCGTAGTGAATTTACATTTATCAGTGAATTTGGTTTCCTCTCTCTTAGGCTGAATGGTTTGGTGCATGCGGTGACACTCCAGCCGAGTAATCTACAGCCGTTCTGAGCATGCCCAGTTGGGACGAGGCAGCAATACTTCAGCCTGCATAGCTGCTTAAGTATTGTTTCCACTTGAAAAAGCACAGGATGGACTACTTGTTCCCTTGCCACTGGTCACCACTGGCTTGCTCATTTGGGTTGTAAAGCAATATCCAGATTTCAGTAAAGCTGCTTTATCACGATGTTGCTAAAAGCATTTTCATTGAATTTAATTGAACTATCAGAGGGAAAGCTTTTTTTCCCCTAAAAAGCCTGCATGCACTAAATAGCCTCCCTCTTAATAAAAGTAGTAGTGAAACTTGTTTTCATCAAAGCAATATACACTCCATGGTCACTTTATTAGGAACACATGTACACTTGCTCATTCATCCAGTCATCCAATTCATCCAATCATGTGGCAGCAGCACAGTGCAGAAAAATCAAAGTCAAAGGCTTCGGTTCATCTGAACATTAAACAGAATAGGGAGGAAAACATGATATCACTTTGCCTGGTCTTTTTCCAATCTTCAACTGCTCAGGGGCAGTGAGCCCGTTCCCCACTGTAGCTTCAGACTCCTGTTCTTGGCTCACGGGACTGGAACCTGATCTGGGGTGTTTCTCAATGTCAAGGAAGGATCCTTAACGGCTGCTTTTCAAGGATCAAAGATGCCACGTCATGGAATCCTGCTGAAGGACTGTTCTGACGTCAAGGATCCTTCGAATTCTCCCAAGGACCGAGAGAATTTACAAGGATGCAGGTGTGTATCCTTGACATTCTTAAAGCCCACACAATACTTTGTGAACGTGCAAGGCAAGACCTTTTCAATGATGCACACGGGAAGGACCCCTGACTTTGAGAAATACTCCTGGTCTTCTGTGGGCTTCTGCTCCCTGCTCTTCTGTGGGCTTCTGCTCCCTGCTCTTCTGTGGGCTTCTGCTCCCTGCTCTAACACACCCACTCCAACTTAGGAAGGGCTGCTGATTAGCTGAATCAGGTGTGCTGGGAGCAGGAAAAGCACTAAAATATACAGGATGGTGGTTGCTGCTAGTGGTATTCTACTTTGATGTTGTGCTATTTTTTTTTTCCAGTTGTATTTGCTCCTCCAGCACAAAAAAAATGTTGCTTTCAGCAAATGCACTCAATCATTCCATTTCAGTTCTTTTACATAACTTGCATAAAGCAGACGTGTACATGTCATGCTGCGTTCTAATGCAGACACTTTATGAAATCTGAATTTAAAGGACATCCATCATAGTTGTTTGGGATTTTAATGAGTGCATTCATGACAATGGATAGATTTCTCTTAACTGTAATCTAGGAATATGGAATCCCTTGCTTTTGACAAGAAGTTATTCAATTATAAAATGTTAAGCCATGGTTCACACTAATGAGGTTGATGAGAGGGTTAAACAACATTATTTCAAACAAGTTCCTAACAGGTCCGCATAGGCTGATTTTAAACTTGTTATACTACGCAGTCTCTGTAAACTCCGAAGCTGTTATTGTTTTCTGGATTTTTCTAAACCCTCCAAAATTATCGAGCACCAGTTTATCTTCTCTTTTTTTCTATTTGAAAACAGGAACACTGTCATTCGTGATTGTTTATTAAAAATGATTTACAACAGCAAAACTCAACAGAACTTTTTTTAGCGTTTATTTTTTCACCTTTCCCCAAATTGTCTCCAATAGGCAGGTGCAGCTGCATACTGTCATCTTATACAAACGGTGCAAAACAGTAGGAACAGCGCTATATCCATAACTACTCTACATGGTTATTTCTGTCAGATACATCTGATGTAGTAAGGTTTTAAATGCATAAATTTAAAAGGAATCTAGAAAAGGTCACATTTTCAAGGCAGATATTATTACCATTATTAACAGGGGCACACATATATAGCTGTAATTCTGTTTTGGCATAATAAACGTTTTAGGATACTCGTGACAGATTGAAATAGTTGGCTTTGGTGGTAAAGGAGCAATAAATATCTTAATGTTCTGCTTGTCAGTACAGCATGTGCTTGGCTTTCTGGTTCCTCACAACATTTGAATGAAAGGTGACTTTCACATTTGTGTAGAAGTTGTTTAGTGCTGCAATCCATTGTACTCGGAAAGCCGACTTTCCTAAGTTGTAGTGCTTCATTTTGGAAAAACATTGATGACCAGAGCAAGGTCTTTGTATGCCTAGTGTCTGAATTTGATAAACAAGTGAAAAGAATTCATATATAATTTAAGTAATTTATGCATAATAATGGCTTGTTCATCTTTCCCTGTAAAAGTTTGTTGCATTGGTCTTTGTGTTTGTAAATTTGGGCTGAAATCAGCAGAATTATGCTACAAATCTAAACTTACAAAGCAGTTAAAACACATTTTCTCAAAGAAACATTCATTCTTTCATTTTCTCTACCGCTTATCCAGTGTGGGTGAGCTGGAACCAATCCCAGCTAACATTGAGTGAGAGGCAGGGAACACCCTGGACAGGTCTCCCATCTGTCACAGGGCTAACACAGAGACAGACAACCATACACACTCACATTCACACCTATGGGCAATTTAGAGTAGCTAGTTGACCTGTGGGAGGAACCCGGAGCACCCCGAGGAAACCCACACAGGCATGGAGAGAACATGCAAACTCTACACAGAAAGGCCCGAGTCGACTGGCAGGTTCAAACCCAGAACCTGTTTGCAGTGAGGCGACAGTGCTAACCACTGCATCACCATGCCACCACAAAGAAACGAAGTAAATTTATATCATTAAGTAGAAATGAATGTAAAGAGAATTCTGTTTACTACTGAATGCTTGCACCACCATACTGTTCTGACATCAGCCGTGCTAATATCCGAGAACATAAACTTGGAATTACGAGCTGAACGACCGTCCATTGCACTTTTCCATGTCAGAGTTACAAGTCCAATGGATTGCAGGATACCAGACAAAAGATATCTGACCTTTTTTTCAGGAAGATTGTGTTAAATTGAAACAGCAAATCATTACAACCAACCAAGTTGATTTTTCTTTTCCAGCTGGAACCATGTTCACTTTGTTAAAGATTATTTGCCAGTGGTGTGGGGTTTTGATGTTCTTTTTAAATTGTGAAGTATTTACATCAGTAAATATGATCTTAGGATGCTCTGACGTACAGTCAGGCTCATAAGTAGTCAAATAAGTGACAATTTTTGTAATTTTGCCTCTGTACACCACCACAATGGATTTGAAATGAAACCATCGGGATGTGATTGAAGTGTAGACTTTCAGCTTTAATTCAAGGGGTTTAACAAAAAAAAATATTGCATTAACTGTTTAGGAATTACAGCCTTTTTTTTAAAAACACATACCCCCTCCATTTTCACAGGCTCAAAAGTAAAATCAGACAAATGACTGATAAGCCAGGTTTCATCGCCTGTTTCCTTGGTCTGGAGTTGATTCTGAAGTGTTGAATTTGCATTTGGTAGCTGTTCATGGGAACTCTCAATATGCGATCCAAAGAGGTGTCACTGTAAGTGAAGGAGGCCATCATTAAGCTGGAAAAAAAAAAAAACAGACCTATCAGAGAGATAGAAACTTTAGGAGTGGCCAAATCAACAATCTGGTACGTTCTTAAAAAGAAGGCATGCACTGGTGAGCTCAGGAACACCAAAAGGCCTGGAAGACCATGGAAGACAACTAAAGTGGA
>JAOTRR010000032.1:15423748-15443977 GCA_028570945.1 Gogo arcuatus
GAGAAACTGATAATTTTGCAGTGGTCTCTTAATTTTTTCCAGAGCTGTATATGAGGCTTGAACGTACCTTGAAACAGAATCATTAAAATACTTCACAAATCACATCATTACATGACAGCTCATAGGCAAAGACGTTCATGCTATTAAGCTATATTGGGCTAGTTAACTGGACAACATAGGAACGGACAGCTTTCACTTTGCCATTCGGCGAGCGAATGAATTTATGATTTGTCCACCATTGCTTATGTCTCTGTGTGTGTGACAGCGCTCTGGGGGTGGCAGAGGGCTGTTTTAAGTACCCTCTGGTGGAACAGTATCTGAGGACCAAGCACGGGACACGGGCGCTGGCGTGGAAGTACCTGCTCTGTCGGGTTCTCACTCTGCTCACGTTACTGCTGGCTTGCATCTACCTGCTCTACTACATCTGCCTGGTGTCTCTGAGTGACCAGTTCCCCTGCTACTTACACACTGGTACCACTCATGACTCATGGATGACAACGTAAATGCTGTTGTTTCCGTCCTCACGTCTGTTTAATCTCTAATCCGTGTGTACTCAGGTGCTGTTCTGAATGAGAGTGTGTTCCCTCCGGTGCAGTGTAAGCTGGTGGCCGTGGGTGTGTTCCGTCTGCTCAGCTGCATTAATATAGCAGTGTATCTGCTGCTCATTCCTGTGGTGATCAACGCAGCACTCATACCTGCCCGGCAGAGGCAGCAAAGCCAGTTGCTCCGCCCTTACAGGCTCCTGCCTGCCTTCAACCACGCCCAGGGGCCGCACGCCAGCTCCGGTCGCTATGATGACCTCAGCATCTACATGCTCTTTCTAGAGGAGAACCTGAGCGAGCTGAAGAGCTATAAATGTCTGCAGGTGTGTTCTGTAATAACACAATGTAAACTGTTGAAAAAATACTTTTTTATTTTTTTTAACAAGAAATCAAAATGTTCATTTTTTAAAACTTTAATGACATTTTCTCGCATCCATTGTGTGTCCCAAATCATTGGAAGCTTACCGGTAACCAGTGTGTTTTGTGCGCACATGCAGGTATTAGAGTTATTAACACAGGGCGAGAGTGAAAACCTTGACACAATGTGCCTCCTGAGGACTCTTGGACAAGTGAAGACCGATTTGGTGGACAGGAAATTA
Organism: Gogo arcuatus; assembly: GCA_028570945.1. NCBI lineage: Eukaryota > Metazoa > Chordata > Actinopteri > Siluriformes > Anchariidae > Gogo > Gogo arcuatus. Next base: position 15,424,890 of record JAOTRR010000032.1, read on the forward strand.
GCATCCGTCGTCGATGGCAACAGCCAATCAGCTCACACTAAGGAAGACGTAGAGTTGTCCAAGCTTAAGGGTAAGTGTTAATCCTCTGACTTTCAGCAAAACTCTATTTTTGTATTTTATTTATTACTTAAATTTTTGTCGAATCCTTTTTAATCTCCAGGTTCAAAGATGTAGGCCATCATCTTGCGTCACATATTGTTTAATATTTTTTCCTTATACAACAGCTTTCAATTCTGATTGGTCAGAAGGTGCAGCAGCTCTGACAGTAGTGCAGCTGCAAATTATCGTTACGGTTTCTATAGTAACAGCTCATTCACAGGGACTTGTACCGTTTATAGCTGCTATAACGGAAGTGAGAACCGGAACTTTTAATGTATCTATAAATGGATAAAACATAAATAAACAAAGAAATAAATGAATCGTTGACAAATTGCTGTTGTATAAGAGAATAAAACACATTTGGATTTGCTTTTATAGGAAAATACTCAACTTCAGCCTGGTAACTGTGACTGTCTTTTCTAGATGTTTCTACTGTACTGATGCAGGATGGGCAAGAGAAAGAATCCAGCTGCATATATGGGAAGGATGTGAGACAGAGAGCAGTCTGAAGTTTGCATCAGAGAGAGACAGAGAGAGAATGAATGGGTGCATGTGTTTCATTTTTGTATATGCATTTCAATTTTGTTGTTACGTCAGAAACAAGTGAACGTGTGAAAGTAGATAAACTGTAAAAAACACTCAACTCCAGCCTTCCTTTAAAGAGAATTATCGATTTGGAGCTGAATGGGACTCTCTGAATAAACCATGAGAACTAGAACATACAGAGTCCAGTCAGCACAGATACACGATATGTTGTAGGTTAATGCATGACCGTGATCATGAAATATTCAGTGCGTTTACATTTAGCCTTGAGTTCATGACCTCTCACACAGAGAGGGCTCAAATAACAAGCAGTATATCCTCAGCATGGGGTTCGTGCATGTATTTGTATAAGACGAAAACGTTTGCGATTAAAAACTCACACAAAGGGCTTTCAGAAAGACGTTTCTCCTCCTTACATTTAGTTTTAACTGACAGTCATCATGCGAGTCCAGGTCTAAGGGCTAATACAAGTATTTATTAGTTTCATTGTGGAGTATCGTCATAGTAACGGCAAGGTCTTGATCACCCCAGACATCTCGGATTGAATTTTGGTTTGGATTCGGATCTTTTAAGTGCTAAAATGTTCTGCACACATGTCATCCATATCCTTCCATCCAATCCTCCTGATGAGACCTACTTTTAGAAGATTGCTGATAATAATCAGAATAGTGTATATGTTAACAATTCAAGAATATGCCCTTCAATTGTCTTTGTATTATTATATTTTACTGTTTCTCATTCGGATAGGTTTTTTAAAAAAATGTTAATTTATAAGGCACTTTGAATTATTATTATTATGATTATTATTATTACTGTATTTTTTATTAGTATTGTTATTAAAAATATTTGATCTGATTTAATGATTTTTATCTGTAATTGAGGCATGAAAACTGTAATATAAATAAAAGTGTTCATAGAAGGTCATTGTTTCTATAGTAACAACAGCTTTTATAGTGACTTAAACAGATAATTTGTTGAATATGGTGAGATTTTTTGCCATTTTTGGAAGGAGTCTCCAGTGTCAGTGGTTTGTAACAGTGTAACAGACTAAATAAGTCGTAGTTGAACCCAGAGGTACGACTGCAATTTTCTTAAAGGAGGATTTTGCTCAGTGTAGGAGAGCCATTCATTTAGAGAAATTAATTTCATACTCAAATATCAAGCTCATTATTGAAAAGTGTACAGGCTATTTATTGGAGCTGTACATTTTTCCTGTCATTTGATTCAAGTTAATATTCTTCTTGGTCATGAGTTGCTCAGTTGAATTACACCCATTCAATTCAATTCACCTGGAAAACAGGTTCATAACTATAAGAACTGCAATAATAAATAAATTAATGATAGTGTGATGTGGTTTCCACCAATATTTTAAAAAGAAATCCAACAAAATTAAAAGATTTCCAAAAAATTCTGACCACCTAACTATGCTAGATTTTAATTTGACCAATATTATGATTTGGGTGATCACCAATAGCACCTCTATATATAAAATACTAATATATATATAAAGTTTAGTCAACGACCTTTCACTGGATGAACAGGAAACACTATGACACATATACGTGTTTGTGAAGCTCATTAATGGTTTGCTTCATTTCTGCTACAGGAAAACCATCTTCACAAATTATACCCAACAGCTGTCACCTTCTGTTGCTCTCCAAAGCAAACACCCTGTCTACTAAACAGCATGTTTTTTAACACCAAATAGCTGGCGCACTTTGCTGAAGGGTTCAGTTCAGAAGCTTTTATAAACTTTTGTCCCAAACTGATTTCAGAAGAAGTTCATGCTGAAAGGAGTATGTTCGCCAATTATTGACGAACTGGAAACTCGAGTCTGTTCAGGCGTAAAAGTGAATTAGCAAGAACAAACGTAGCTAATGTGGCATGTGTGACTGGACAGCCACTTAACAGCATTAGAGGCTCTGTGCATGTGTGGTGCGTTTTTCCGCTGACTCGAACAAAGCAACCGGGTATAAAGGTGGAGAAGAGCCACTGTTCGTCCTCAACCATCTCTTTTCTCTCAGCATCTCTAACCACCTTCACAGGGCGTCTCCTAACGTCTACGTGTCTACTAACGCAGGTAAGAGAATGAAAAATTCTCTATACTTCTTTCAAGGATCTTTTTTAAAGGGTTGTGGATACTGTTAGTGGACACGCCTTGAAAAGTGAAGTGCAGATGTGAACATATCGGGATAAAAGAATGTTTTTCTTTCAATAATGTTTCTTCTAAACAGAAAAGAACATATTACAGCAAATTCTGTAAGAACCCTAAGGCTTAAACTTTGAGAGAACCGTTCTTTATAGCTCCTATAACCTAAGTGATAACAGAAACGAACTTGTTTCACAGGCACAACATTAACATTACGTTAGAAAGCATGGAAAGAATGATGTGTTGTCCTTTGAGTATGACAAAGAGGAATAAAACATTTCATGACATGCTGTCTGCTTCCTGTCAGGTCTTATCACACCATTTCATCATTGATTCATTTAGTTTAAAAGCAAGTCCCAAGTTTTTGGGTTTTTTCCCCCCTTACATGATGGTTATCATAGTTTAGTGACAGTACAACTCATGTCTGATTACATGCAGCACTGCATCACAGAGTCTAATCAAATACAGTATTCTTCTTTTCTTTCTCTGCCCCTCTGTGTCTCTTAGACAATGGCGGTTTGGCTCCAGGCTGGCGCTTTGCTGTTCTGGCTGGCGTTCTACACTGCAGGAGCCAATGCTGCAGCACCCCAATATCTGTGTGGTTCTCACCTGGTTGACGCCCTATACCTAGTCTGTGGCCCAAATGGGTTCTTCTACAACCCTAAAAGAGAGGCGGACCCTCTGCTGGGTAAGGAAGAAGTCATGTTAAATGAGAATCAGCGTAATCAGTTGACCCTCGGATTGATCATTTTCAGATTATTACTGTATGTTGAAACGCTTCTCTTTTTCCAGGGTTCCTTCCCCCTAAATCTGCTCCGGAGGGCGAGTTGGCTGAATACCCATATAAAGATTACAGTGAGCTGATGGTAAAAAGGGGCATTGTGGAGCTGTGCTGCCATAAACCCTGTACCTTACATGACCTGCAAAACTACTGCAACTAAAACACCACCATAAACTGTCCCACCACCTGCTGCAAATGAGACAATGGCCTACTTGATTATGGGGGTTTTTCCTAGAAAATAAAGGTACATCAAATGAACGTTTACTGTGTTGCAGTTCTTCCTTAGTGAGATGTAAAACGATACAGTAAAGAACAAAACCTGAGTCAGACTATATAGATTTCAACCACTTATTCTCCCAAAACTCAAATAGTCTTTATTTTATCTTAATCATTTGGTAGAATACATTTAATAGTGAAAGTATTTGTGCCATTTCTAGCCCCTGATTGTGGGGCTGTGATATAAACAGAACAAATACTGCTGAAAAGGATACTAAAGCAAATATTAACTTTTATACTTTCTTTGCAAAGTGTTGAGGTTGCATATGGGTTAGTGTTTCTTAAATACTGTATATATTTCAACATTTATACTCTGGCTTACAAAGACTGTTTATGTTTTTAAAGTTAAAAAAATTCCATCATTAAACCACAGAATTGTTTCTTTGTGGAATCTACCATCATGTTGATGCTCTTATCTCAGTGCTGTCTAACGCAGTCCAAACATAATATTATATAAGTCTGAATTTGGGATTTGACCAAAGGTGGAATAAAAAAGTTGTTTATTAAGACAGAAGTCCAGTAAGCATCCAGTGGTGCAGTGATTAGTTTCATGGTCTCTGGTGTGATATACCTCATTTGAGTCAGGTTTTTTTATTTCGGGGTTACATATAAGCAGGTGAAAAGTTCTATAAAACAGATTTCATGTATAAGATCCTGTGGCTCATATGGATGAGCATTGCTTGTGGGTTAAGAAGTTGCTGGTTCAAACCCCAGCCAAGACTCCAAGATATGAGTGTAGATGGTTCATGAATCAGTGGCATGATGAAGGTGCAAGATGGCTGGAGGGTGTAATAGCTGCCCCCCTGGGTCAGAGCAGGAAAAGAGAGGGGTTATGAAGCTGAAAAAGAGAGTTTTGACTTAGGTTTTTACAGCATTCTATATAATGCAAACCTATCACCCCACACTTCCGGGATTCTAACACAACTTACTCCAGTAACTTGTTCCCCACACAGTCCTACTCCACCTTCTACTCTTACATTTCTCCATCCAACACCACTAAGCTAAGCTGGAAGTGAACCAACAACCTGCAGGTGTCCAGAGTCAAAGGCTTTACCACACAGCCACCAACTCTCACACTGAGAGGCTGGTGTCATAGCACCTTTGTCTTTTAAAATGACACCTGCAAACTAAAAGAAAAGAAAACTGTTTCATTACTCTCTCTCTCATTATATATACAAGAGAAAGACACAGGAAACACAAATTCTCTTTTAAGAATGTTTTATTACTTGTCCAAGTACAAAACCCCAAATGCAAACATGTCATTCTTACCCCCTTTCCACCAATATGAAGCAGGTGCTAGTTCTGGTTCAACTTGTGAACCTTCTCAGAACCAGTTTGCTTTTCCACAGGCTAGAGCGCCACCATAGAGCCATGTCATTACATCACTGTATACATCTCTGCTTTCCCAGCTGCTAGCCATGCTAGCCCCACCAGTCCATCCCGCTAGTGCTGCTAGTCAGCCCACTAGCTCCTCCAGTGCCCAGCACAACAACAACAATGACGGATTACATAGTCTCTTTCTCTTCTTCTTCTTTGGATTAGTCACACTAGACCCAATACTACCTTGGTTTTTTTAAAATGGCAGTAACAAAATTTTAATTGGTCTTGTTGGTCATGATAATCCCGTCCCCAACCCCTAATGTAAGCAGTTCTTGGTGTAGAAGTTCTACACCAACAAAGTGTAGATGCTGCTCTGGAACCAGTTTTCCTGGCTGAGTCCTACCAGTTTTCTTTGGCTGTCAAAACAAGAAGAACTGGTTCAAGGTTAGGCACCAGCTACAAACCAGCCCTGGAACTGCCTTAGTGGAAAAGGGGTATTTCTGTGCAAGCGAATGAGAACCCACACCCTCTACCCAAAATGTGTTAGGATATGCCTGCTTTTAAAAAAGAAAAAAAAACATTTCGGAATTGGTGCTGAGAAAACAGAAAACCAAAAGTGCCAACACTGAAAACAATAACGGAATAAAAAAGTAAAAAAATAATCAATTGTATTGTTGATTCTTTTCCTTTTACGTCAGCTAGTTAACAGCCCATTTCTGAGTTGAAGTGGGTGTGTTAGGGCAAAATAACACTAAACTGTGTAGCACAGAGGCTACTCCAATAAACTAAAGGTCCTTCCACTGGAACTTTACAGGTTAAGCACACTGTTAACAGCTAACTGTTCTCCAAGTGAGTTCAAGCCAAAGATTCTAAAACTGCTCTAAGACATGCAGACTATATAAGCAATAGTGTAATAAATGCATTAATTAGTCATAATGGAAAAAGTGAGAATGTGAGATTTTAAAAAAACACTATACAAACACTCAGTACATACAAGAGGTCACAGAAGCATGCAGTTTGTTTCATAGTTCTGTCCATGTATTAAGTCTGGTACATGTTACTTACATGATTAATGTTTTTTGATGTTACTAAATTAAATCAAGTTCGAATTTGCTTATACTGTCCACCATTATACCAAATCAGGATCAAACTGTTTCGGAAAATAAGAAGCCGCCTTTATTTTTTTAAAAAAAAAGTTATTTTAAAGTCATGAAACTGACTTTAAAATAACTATTTAAAGTCAGTTTCATGATCATTATGTTCTAGCAGTGCACACAGTGTGCAAGTGCAAGTCGAATCAGTCTTAGAGAAGACCTCTAGAACACTGTCATGAAGCTGGAAACTCCAAGTCTACATTCACCTCTACCAGCTTGTGTCTCTGCAGTGCTGGTACTGTGTAGTGCTGCCTCACATGGGTTTCACAGTAATACACAGCGCAGGTCAGACATGACTTCACTGCTTTCATCTTTATCTCAGAGCAGATATCACAGACAACATCTCCAGCTCTAGCATCATTTGATGGAGTAGGAGAAGCAGAAGACGGAGGTGACAGAACCTGCTGGACATTCATTGCCAATGCTGCAACCGAAGCATTTTGGTTAAGTGAATGTTGATGTGTTCTGGGTACTTCATGGCATTGTACGCAGGTATGCAGGGAGCATGCACTGCAAGACAAGTGTCCACAAGGCAAGCAGATTGGGTTTCTCAGCCTATCTCTACACACTGAACATCTGGGGTGATGGGGCAGACCGGCCAGGTTACTATGAAGTGGGGCAAAAAAAAGTCATGTTAAGCCTATGAAAGTGCTTTTACATTAAAAAGTTAATTATAGGTAACAAAAAAGTATCAACGTTATTTTGAAAAAAGTGGGGTGTTATTTTCAGTATTTAGTAGTCAGTACCCATAGTGATCGGTGTAAAGAGTCCCACTAGAGGGCACCATTGTCTGCTCACTCTTCATTGACTGGTAACTGCAGAATGGTGAAGGTCTTTTTACCAGCATCAACCTGAAACACAATACATATTCATTTTATCACCCATCTTTCTAAGAATATTAATAATATGTGATATTTTCACAGCCTGGACTTAATTATGGGAATGTAGTGGGTGCTCACACAGTGAATTTACCCTATACATTCATTTATCCCCAGTATCTGCTTTACCCTGTTCATGGTGATTTAAATTAATAAATGGGTTGTAATTTAGGAAGTAGAACATATCATGGATGCAAACAAGATCAAGAGTATCTGCATGAGTGGATGGGATTGGTCAGGCTTTCTGTTGGAGCTGGTGGGGTTTGTCAAACTTTCTGCAGGAACAGGTGAGATTAGTCAAGAATGTCATTGGGAGTGGGTGTGATTGGTCATATATTCTGCCGGAGCTAATGGTATTGGGCAAATTTTCTTCAGTAGCAGGGACTATTGGTCAAGAGTCTCCACAGCAGTGGGTGGGATTCGGAAGACGTTCTACAGGACCGTGTGAAATTAGTCAAATTTTCTGCAAGAGGAGGATGGATTGGTCATGGGTGCCTGCGGGAATGGGCAGGATTGAGCAAATGGGTAGAAAGTGTCAAACATTTTTACTGGAGCAGGTGGGATTGGTCAAGAGTGTCTGCAGGAGGATATGGGATTGGTCAGACTTTCTGTGGAAGTGGGTGGGATTAATCAGAATTCCTTTGGGATTGGGTTGGGAGAGCAAGATTAAAAACAGTCCTATATACAATTCTATATCCAACATTAAGTTGTGCATCTGCACAGTGTCCATTTTCTATGTATGGAAAATTGTAATGTACCTATGATGATCCAGAGGGATTTCTCCACTGAACATTAGTGGTACATCCAAAGAATTGTTGCTTCTCATGGATATATTGCTAGGTGTTGGTGATGTTCCTCTCTCTATCTCGGGCCTAAAAGATAAAATAGATAAGGTGTGATATGCTCAGAAGTGCTAAGCTAAATAGATCACATCAATGCTATATTGTAGACACACACACTATATGGCCAAAAGTATGTGAACACCTGACCATCATACCCACGTGTGCCCATTTCAAAGCCATAGCCAATAATATGGAATTGGTCCCCCTTTGTTCTTACAACAGTCTCTACTCTTCTGGGAAGGCTTTCAACTAGATATTGGAACGTGGCTGTGGGGTTGAGGTCAGAGCTTGGGCCACTTGATTCTTTTCACACAACCTTGCCAACCCATGTCTTTATGGACCTTACTTTGTGCACATGGCCATTGCTATGATAGATCCCATCAGTTCTTAGTTCCAGAGAATGGAAATCTTAATACTACAGCATACAAAGATATTCTAGACAATTGTGTGCTTCAAACTTTGCGGCAGTTTGGGGAAGAACCACATATTGGTGGGATGGTCAGGTGTCCACATACTTTTAGCCATATAGTGTATATTACACATCAGCTCAATTTTGTTAATTTACCTTATGTCATCTGCAGAGTGCCTTCCAAATCCTTGCAGAAGGGAGAGAATTAGATGCATTAGATAATGAATTAAAAGATACAACTGAGTTGTTATTCTACTGTTCAGCATTGTTGATATTCATGCTAAGAAGGCTAGCAATGCTTAATTGAGTCTTTAGGGGATTAACACAGCCAATTTATCATATGAAAGGCTAGATGAAGTAAAACCAGTATGGGAGATGCACCTTCAGTCTAATAGCATGGCACTTTCATACGTTGGCAGTGTCAGTACACCAACACTACTAGCTCACAGATGATCATCCTCAGGACCTGGGCTTTTTGTGAAAATTGAGGGGAGAATACAGGAGGATGATACAAGAAAACCTGCTTCAATCTCCTAAAAAAAAAAAAAAAAAGGAAACCTTGGCAGAAACTTCACCTTTCAGCAGGACAATGGTTCCAAGGCCAAAGCAATGCAGGAGTGATTAAAAACAAAAAGGTAAATATTCTATAGTCACCAAGTCAAAGTCTAGATCAAAGTCTAGATCCCATTTAGAATCTGTGGAACTGTTTGAAAATTGCAGTCTGCAAACAACATCCAACCAACCTGAAGAACCTGGAGCAAATCTTCCAGGAAGGATGGGTGAAAATCACTTCTGAACAGTGTGCAAAGCTGGTAGGAACTTAGCGCAATAGACTTAAAGCTGTTATTGTAGCAAAAGGTGGTTTTACCAAGTACTGAGCAGGAGTTTAGAGTTTTTTATAGATCTGCTGACAAATAATCAATTTTGACTTTGAAAATGCATTTTAAGAGCATACTGGTTTGCAACAAAAATACTGGCTGAATAATCTGTGTAAGTGTCTTTGTAATCAAGATGAAGCTGATAACTTAAGATGGTTAAATACTTTTACAAGGCACTGTATTAAACCACACAACATGAACTCACCCCTGTTCTCTTTGATGAACTCTCTCTTTTTCTGCACCTTCATCTGCCGTGCTCTGGCTCTTTCCTCTAGCTTCCAATTTTCTTCCATTTCCTGTAAGATTTTTCCATCTATTTCGAAATGAGCACCATTGTTCCTGGCCACCATTTCTTCTATCTTCTCGAGTAGCTCTGTGGGCTCAGAACCTTCCATGCTATTGTACAGATGATATCTGTTCTCACATTTCTCAACTAGCCATGTGAGGGCTTTCCCTTCACTCTCAATATACTGCTCTATGGTGATGTTCCCAAGCCAGTGTGCAAAGCTGAACACCACCATAGTGTGACTCCAGACGCTCTTACCAAGAAGGTTAAAGTGTTCAACTACTGCTTTTCTTTGTAATTCATCATAGTTAGAGTCTACACGTATGATCAGGAGCAAAGCATGGGGTCCTGGAGCACACTGGCACACACTTTGCAGTATGTCTGTCTGATATAACTTCGCACTATCTTCTACATGGAAGCATCGCCAGTCTGAAGCCTCAACCACAGTGATCTGTTTTCCAGAAAATGTTCCCTCTCTCTTTGCATTCTGAGCAGCTTTGTTCAGCTCAAACTCTTTGTTGCCCAAGATCGCATTTCCTACTGTACTCTTCCCAGAGCCTTGAAAACCCATGAGCAAAATCCTTAGTTCCGAGGGATGGTGTGTGTCCCCTGTCAGCATGAACAAATAGTTACTTAGTCTGTCCAATGGCTTGCCTGATATAACAGAGTTTTTTTATACACAGGACATGCATGCTTTCATACACATGTTCTTGTTTACACAAAATGTACAGCTGTAAAATCAAGAAGGTGTAAGCTGATTTATCAAGGTCTATATTTGCTTTCATCTTTTATATATGCCTAACAGTATGTGCTTTGTACGACAGCATATTAGGGCCATTGTAGGTTTAAAAAAACAGCTGGGGGAGGGGGGTAATATTCTGAGACAAAACATCAAAATTTCCGAGAAAAAAAGTCAGAAATTCCAAGATTAAGAGGTCACAAATATATGAGAAAAATCCCTCATGCTTCCTGGCTGCAGTGCGTTCTGGAAAATGTAGCAGAAAATCTCTTAGCGCTTTATTCTTTTATCTTGCACAATCGAGGAGGAAAGACTGCATTTCCTATAACTCTCAGCTCAGCCGTTTCAAAGTAACAGAGATTTGGGCAGATGAGAAGAATCCATGCACTGAAAGTAACGAGAAACTGCACTTGCACAATAATTATGCATTTATAACCAGCTAAGACCAAAAAAAGGACACAGATAAACAAACCTGTGCGCTTTACATGTTCATCTCTCATTGCATCCAGGAAGCACAACAATCACATGCTTCCCGGCTGCAGTGCATTCTGAGAAATGCAGTTGAAAAACTCTTAGCGCTTTATTCTTTTATACTGAACGATAGAGATGGAAAGACTGCATTTCGTATAACTCTCGGCTCAGCCGTGGCGTCTGTGGTGTGATGACGTTGATCCAACCTTGCAAAGTGAAGCGATTTGGTTCCTCGAATAAAAACTCAGCATCTCAGAATTTCCGAGTTTTTCTCTCGTAAATTTCAGAAACTAATCTCAGAAATTTTGATTTTTCTTGGCATATTACCCCCTCCCTCAGCTCCATATTTTTTTTTTAACCCACAATGGCCAACGTCATAGTTTTGCACATTTGCGATAATGAATATGCAATGTGGGGTTCAATGGATAAACATGATGACATATCATTCTTAAATGAATAAATAATTGTAATGGCCGGCAAATCACTATGGTATATGATAATGTATCCATCACACCACCCCAGCTTCAATTCTTTTCTTATAACAGCACATCACCAAGTGTTTCATTCCTTATTTATCATTTATGACCCCGCTATTTGTCATTATTATTATTGATTCTCATAGCATTCACTTACCCATTTGTGATCTAATGTCCTCTCTGTGTGTTTGCACTTTCATCTTTCTCTCTTTTGATCTCTTGTCCTCTACTCTCCTCCTCTCTTCCATCTCTTGTAGAATCTTACTGTCTATTTCAAAATGGCAGCCACTGTTTACTTCCAACAGCTCCTCTATCTTCTCCAGTAAGTCTCTAACCTCAGTGTTATTATCCCTGTTCTTATTGCTCAGAACATGATACCTGTTCCCACATTTCTCAACTAGCCACTGGAGGGCCTCCCCTTCGCACTCAATATGCTGCTCTATTTTTGCGTCTCCGAGAAAATTTCCACAAGTGAACAGCACGATAGCGTTATTCCAGACTCTGTCACTGAGGAGCTCCACATACCCCTTTATTACTTTTCTGTCTTTTTCTTTAAATGGGCTGTCCACACGTATAATCACCAGTACAGCATGTGGACCTGGAGGACACTGAGACACACTGAGCACAATCTCCTGTTTCAGTAAAGCAGGACTTACTTCTGCCTGCATATACTTGTGCCATCCTGGAGCTTCAACTACAGTAACCTTCTTCCCTGCTACTTCTCCCTGTCCCTTCACACACTGAGCGTTTCTTTTTAACTCAAACATTTCTCTCCCAAGAATGATGTTTCCTGTCGAACTTTTCCCAGAACCTGTGTATCCCAATATCAATACCCTCAGCTCCGAGCAGCTAGTGGTTTTACCTGTAATAGAAAATCAACAAAATGAAGACGACATTAGGTTCATAATGAATAAAAATTACCCAAATGGGTTACGGATATGTCACCAAAGCAAGCTAAAATGGAGAAGCAGCAGTCTAGGGGCATTTCACTCTATACCAGGCGTCCATGAACACAAAAACCAAGACTTACTCATCTGTGATCTGATGTCTTCTCTCTGTTTCTGCATCTCCATCATCCTTTTAACTGCTCTCTTCTCAGATTTCGTCCTCTCTTCCAGCTCTTGTTGAATTTGTCCATTTATTTTAAAATAAAGATTCCTGTTTTCTGCTACCACCTCCTCAATCTTCTCCAGCAGCTCTACAACCTGATCTTTATCGCGCCTATTTCCGTTGTTGAAAACATGATACCTGTCGCCACATTTCTCAACCAGCCACTGGAGAGCCTCTCCTTCATACTCGATGTGCTGCTCTATGGTTTTTTCTCCCAGCCAGTCCCCAGCAGTGAACAGAACTATTACGTGGCTCCAGACGCTTTCACTGATAAGCTCCAAATGTCCTTCTAATACACTTCTATGCTTCTCTGTGAAAGAAACCGCTGTTGGTATGATGAGAAGTAGAGCATGAGGTCCTGGAGGACATCGACACACGCTGAGCACAAGCTCTTGTTTAAATAGCTCAGTGCTCTCCTCTACAGGTTTGTCCCTCACCCAGCTTGGGGCACTGACTACAGTGATCAGCCTCCCTGCTACCTCTCCATGTCTCTTCACACACTGAGTATTCCTCTCAGTGTGAAACACTGGTTCACCCAGGATTGTGTTTCCTGATGACCGCTTCCCAGCATTTCTGTATCCCAACAACACAATCCTCAGCTCGCCTGCACAAGAGAAATATGCATTCCATGAATTCAAATTTAATTTCATCCCAAAGTGAAATAATGAACGGACTGGTTTGAGGGCTGATTTATACTTCTGCAGCCATGTCTTAGTGCACACAGACCCTTAAATTGCTGTTAGCCTTCATCCTTGCATGTGACATGAAACAGTATCGCATGACCCAAACCAGAATTTATAGAAAAGTGAAAAAGGTCAGTCTCCAAAAACAAAGTGGAGGAATACTAAATAGAAGACATGACAGGTGTAACTTTACTTTGAAAATTGGTGGGGAACTAAAATAATTTTGCAGAATCAGTTATAAACCAAGTCATCTCTCTTTTCATATGTCCGTATTAAATCAGCATCAAATAGTTCATCATGTAGTAAGTCAGCAGTAAAAGAAAAAATAATTAAATGGATGATATTTTGAGAAAAATTTTCACGTGTAAGATTTTTAACACGATATACTTTCCAAAAAGCGTTGTAGAGCACATCCCCAGCCTATAGAAAATGGTAAAACCCATCCATGTTAGAAGGGTCATCAAGTTTCAATAATGTTTCCCTGGTATGCACCTGTGTGTCACGCCTACCCATAAACCTTATCTCTCTGGGTTGTAATGTAGGCACGCATAAGTGTAAATCAGCCTTAAGTGTAGGTTTTAACAAAACGACATCCTGTCATGATGAATGCATTTATGAAAATCACATTGATAAAATCACACATGATACAGAGAAGATGAAGCTTGATGTGTTTGAACTAGATTTCATGAAAAAAATATGAATTCGGAAACATGAAGTCAGAAATAATCTAATCTATAATCCAATTTCTTTCAGGAGTTTTACACAGCTAGGTTCTGTTGAATTACAACTCTGAACGTTGCAGGAATGTGTGTGCATATATACTTAGCTTTAGTTTTGGTATCCATGACTTACTGCAGATACCACATTCTAGAATTATAGCCTCAAAAACACCAAACACTGTTTGTGCAAAAGTCATACAAGTGGGTGGCACATGTTTAGAGTCAACCTGTCCTGGATTTGAAAAGCAACTCTGTAGGTGTCAGTAATAAAGGAAAGATAAGAGCCACTGATAAGTGCTTTCACTCCTACCACAAGGAGGACTGGTTTCTGTAGGGGTCAGTGATCACCCTTGAGTATCATATTCTATATTCATTTTCTTTTGTCTTCTACAACTTTTTACCCTAAAAGAACCACTTTTAGTAAAGACTTTACTTAATTTCCAGAGTAAATGACATCTGTGTGTCTCATCTCTAGATCTTAGATAAAGAAAGAATAGACCTTACTTATGTTTCTTCTGGGATTTTGAAGGTCAAACCAATGAAGCCTGTACTCTCAGTGTGGTTAAACAATATACATTGAACACTTTATAACCGCTTTCCATTACAATACGACTGAATAATGATCTTTATTCGTTTTAGTGAATGCACAAATCGAAACAACTCAATCGGAGAGCAGTGTAAAAACAACAACAACAAGGTTGAGTTTTACAATATAATACCAATCCTGACGATGATGTTTCTATCATGCCTTTAAGTTTTAATTAATTACTTTGATGCCATTATGATGAGTAACTGGTTCTTGTAAATGTAAACGAAACATTTCATAATGCACCAAAATTGATATTCCATAACACCAACAACCATTAGGTCACTACTTTTATACCTGTACACAGTATCTTGTTTTATTAAATCAGAATATTAAACTTACCATAGTATGAAGCCATTTCAGTTGTTATTGTGTTGTTGCGTTACATGTTTATAGGTTTATATAAAGAAAAAAAGGCATTAAGCAAAACATCATCGTGCTCACTCTGTGAAACGAAATCTACCAAACAGAAAAACCCTCAGACGACTTCAGCCACCACCTTGTTACAAAGTCCAGTAATGCATCAAAGGTCAATATTCAGACTGTGTGTAATTCTACTGCACACTCATTAATAACACATACTCTCTGAGATGTTTTTGGGTTACAAGTCTGGAAAAAAAAAGTTCTTTACTTCAAAATCTAAACAGTACTCTTGATGTCAGTGATTTTTAAAACAGTAGAATCAGCAAGTCAAATGCGTAAAGCTTTCTGTCAGCTCCTTATCCTCTAATGTCTCATTGCTGAAATGACTGCTAATGTTTAATTATTTATAACCAGGGTAAAGTTTCCCCGTGATAAACGAGGCATAAAATGTTCATCAAACACAGCGAGATGTTAAAACAGGACACAGCATAGCACAGAATCTAGAATATTGAAGGAATTTGACTGAAACGTTTCCAAACTGTTAATTTAAAGCAAAGACATTAAAATAAAATGCATGCATATGTAATAAATATTTGACTTGAACTCTAGAGAGTTAGATGAAGCAATTAAAATATGGAATATACAATAATTAAACGTTCGTATAAGGTATTTGTATAACATCAAATCACTGGAAGCGCAAATACAACAATAAATGTGTTCATGATACAGTTAGAAATACAAAATAGAGCCGATTAAAAAAAAAAAAAAACAACCCAAGATATTAGAGACTCTCAATTACACAATTAAAAATTAAAACACAATCATAAAAATATGAAATTTCCTATTTTATATACAATTCTGTAGAAGTGCACAATACAAAGGTGCATCTTATTTTATGCCTTTACAAAGGTGTGCATGAGCCACTAAGCCAGGTTCAATCCAGACTCCAGCTCATCCACTAAGAAAGGCTGTTTCTCCCTGAGGATTTTATAGAATTCTGCCTTCACAGCTCTTCCTCCTGAATCCAGATATTTGTACAGGAGCCTCATCTGCTTATATGATGTTGATTCTACAAAAATGTTATCGTACATTTCATCACTAATCATTTTCTTGCTTTTTAGACAGTCTGCTATCTCCATGACTGAAGAAACTCTCTGAACGAGCTGTTCTCTGTGTTGATCCACAAAGTCAGCACCTAGAAAAAAGGTTTAATGCACCAAAGATAGATAGATTTGCAGTATAATCTAATGTGAAACTTCCAGTGAGTAAAAATTTCTCAGACAGCCGTACCTGTTGTATTCTTTCTGGGTGAAGCTCTCTCGGTACCTGATGTGACAAGACAGAAAACAAGGCTCGATCGTCTCACATTCATTCATTCATTCATTCATTCATTCATTCATTCATTCATTCATCTTCAGGAACCAGTAGGTGTGTTTCCCAATCAAATTTAGTTTCTACCTGCAATTAGTTCCCCAAAACTTATCCTTGTCCGGTCACATATAACCTTTCACTAACTGTCTATACAGACATTTGTATATGTGTATGTCGCTAGTATAGTTAGCTTGCTTTGATGATCTGCCAACGAAATGAGTATGAAGTGGAGCATGTGTACCATGTAAATCAAACTTCACGTCTATTTAAAAATGTACCTGTGTGTATAAATTGTATAGTGAGCTGTAGGCTAGACATTTGTTTTACTACCATTTCTTTTCCAAGTTAAATTAAAAACACTGGACAGGCCACACCCACAAGTGACAATATCGCCCGATACAAGAGACAAACTACAAGCAACACACACTTGCCACTCTATAGTGTGAATTGTAAGGATTGGTTGCATGAATCCACAGTCTAGGCTAGGAATGAAATCAGCCCCAGCATCACTTCTTTATACCATTCTGTGAACTTTTCTTATGAACGTTGGTGGTGCTGTTGCTTTTGGCTCTACAAAAATTTAAAATAAGAGCTAATCTTTTGATGTAGCTGCTAAAAGCAATCTTATATTGAAGTCTTTTTATCTTTGAAAGGTTGGGGTAATGGGAGTGGGGGGGTGTAGTGAGTAACTTTGCTGACTCACAGCTCCAGGATCCTGGGTGCGATGTGGAATTTAGCATGTTCTTCACATGTTCATGTGGGTTTTCTCTGGGTTCTCTTTTTTGGGTTGTGTTCTCTTGCTCTCTTGCTCTACTGTGACCCTGATTAGGATTGAAGCATCTGCCAACCCACTGATACCAGCTGCTCCTACATGTGTGTACCCTAATTTTCACATTTGCTTACCTGTAAGCAAGACCGTACGAGGCTTCCACACCATCTGGCCATTTTCATCCAAAAGACTTAATGTAACTTTATTAACCTCAGTATTAATGTCCATCCCAAATGTAGGGTGATAGTTGGGGTCATAGTCACAATTAAACGTCTCATCCTAAGGAAATAGTTGATGGAAAGAATGTTCCAGAATGCTTAAACCATGTTTCTCTAAAAACCTTTTGTATCATGATATGAGCAGTTTTACTTTACCTCTGGTTCGGAGACATAATCTCAGCCTTTAGTTATTTTTTCAGCATGGTCTGTATATTTTACCAAGGGTTAACTTACATTTGGAGCTTGTCATAATGTATGTGTTGCTCTCATGTATTTTCTGCACCTTTTGAGGGCAAAAAAATTACAGTACTCAACTTTAACATGAATATTCTAAAAACAAGTAAATAAAAATTGGTAAGTGTGTTCATCACTATAAAAACACTTACACTTAAATAAGCATGTACATTAAAGCAGATTACCTCTTTAACTGGGACATTCCCTGGCACCAGATGGATGAATAGTTTACTCATCCTTTCGCTATAGAACAGTAGAACTTGGGTTCTGATGCGATGAGCTCGGACTAGCCGTGATATTAAGAGACAAAAGCAGGAGAGATGTTGAATGTCTATAATCACGTGTTTCTTTGTTACTTTTAGTGGCTGAATGATCTCCACATTTCCACCAGTCACATGTGCCACAGTCAATTCAACCTTATCTTGATCTGTAACCAGAACAAGACATTATATTATAGATAATTATATTAACCCTCATTATTTAAGTTGTTATAAATATAATGTATAACTTTTAATTGAAATTAGTAAGCCAAAAGTCAACTTACGGGTCTCACAATGTGGAAGGTACAGACGATGGATTAAACCTTTACAGCAGTCAATATTGTACAGAGGTCCTGCAGGCTCCTTCTGGCCTAATCCTTCCAAGAGACATTTGTCCCAGGACACTATTCTGTACCGCACTTCACCTTTACCTTCCATCTCAAACACAAGGTCTGTCACTTTGCACTTAAACTGACCATCATGAGGGCAGAGAAACCTGAAGAACAATAGAAAACCCAGGTGAGAAACATATCAGCTATAATATCTTCAAAGATCATGCATTTGTATGAATGCAAGGATGGACAAATCATATTTTTCATCTAGTAAAGATGAACAAGTAGCTAAAAAGGTACATAAAATGTTAGCTAGTGTTAGCTGCTTTTGATTTTGCCATTGCTTTGTCACACTGCTTTGCAAGGTATAATACCAGTAGCCTACAGCAAGCTAGCTTAGACATTAAAATGAGCAACATAACAGAAAAACAAGCCAAGAGCTTCAGGTCCGTGTTGAAAAATATGTGTGAATTCCATATACAAAACTGTCAATCTGCTCATTAACCACACCCTTTTAATTATCACCACATAACTCCTATAAAACCCATTTATTGTAAGGAAAAACATTGGGGTGGATATAAAGTTCAACTGAACAGATCATAACACTTTTATTCCTGAAAATTATTTGTGGAGCTGTTACTTAAAATTATATTTAGATCACCATATGTCCCATTCACTAACATGGGAACGGGCAAGGTTAGAAACTCTACTGCAGTCAGCCACTAGAGGGCCTCAGAGACATTTTGGCTTCAGTATTGGATCCCTGTTATGAATTCCACCCTTCTATACAGTCATTCCGCACAGCATGCGTGGCACAGGAGGCTTGGAACGGGTAACCGCAGTGTGAAGGTTTGGATATAGCCTACATGGGTGCTTCACATGAAGTAAATGTGAACTTTTTTTCTATCAGACTGGATGTTAAATACAGAAATACACCATGACACATCTGCTAGCTACCTAAGATTAAAATAATGGTCAAAAAAGTCAATGTCCTTCCCGTGCCAGCACCTGGTATTCCCAGGCAGTCTCCCACCAAGTACTAGCCAGGTTAAGGCACACCGGCGCCGAGCTCCGTATCTATAGCCTTTTGGCCTCTCGCCTATTACATAGCTAGGGTTACAGTGGGGGGCTGGTCCTCTGGT
>JAOTRR010000032.1:15478908-15490968 GCA_028570945.1 Gogo arcuatus
ATAGATAGATAGATAGATAGATAGATAGATAGATAGATAGATAGATAGATAGTCACGTACCTCTGTGCTGACTTCTGTATTCTCCATCAGCAAGTGTAAAAAAGTGGAAAGGAATACCAAATCTGATCCTGCTTCACAATATATATTCTCTCTCACCCTTTACTGGTCTCTGCTCTCTCAGTGTCAACCATCATCACTACAACAGAGCCAATGCTTCCTTAATTATCCTGCTTTCCTCCCTCTGTCATTGTCCCTCTGTCTCGTTGGACTGGTTTGACAGGCAGCACATGGTTACAACGTTCGCTTTAATCTGCAAAAAAACATGAGAAGGCAGTGCCCACACACATGCCTCTGCCCAGAAGTGAGCCCTTTAAAAAAAAAATAGAGGAGCCACAACATCACAGTAAAACACTCAGATCACTAGTTCACTTATTGATTACATAAAAACGGGCAGATTATTTAACTTATGTAAAACATTAATTCTCTTATACTTCAGCAATTGGTCAACAATTACAGGATTTTATCCATTTTTATCCATTTATGGCTACATTTTAATGTTGTGGAACAACCACAAATCAAGTTCACTTCCATTGTAGCAACTATAAACAATCACTCCCTAACCAGCTTCTCTTTTTATCTCTCTCTTGACATTAAAAAGACTTGTCATGTTACTTCAGAGCGTCCTGATAAGGTTGGAAAATTTTAAGTTGCAGCTTGAACCTCAGACTGATACAAAGTACTGACACTGGAGACTCCTTTGTAATAGAATGAGCGCATTATTATAAACCTGTGCACTGCTGTCCAACCTGCTGTTACAGAAAACTAATCAACACCTCCCTCCCGACCAATCAGAATCCAGAATTCAACAGGACTTCACAAATGCTCTTCTTCAGACTGAAAGAAGCTGATTATGCTCCGTGAATGACTTTTATCACCTAGGTAGGCGGGGAAGGGAGTAAATGTAATTCACGAAAATTTCAAATGTGATTAAATCAAATATTGAACAGTTCAACAAAAAAGTGCGATTGCTGCCTCGACTTGAACAGAAATGACAGCTCTGCCTCTAGCAAAAGATGAACTGCTTTTATTTGAAACATACATGTACACACACATTGTATGTCTACTAATAATTTCCTGAGTCACCTGGAACACAGGGTACAAGTTGCTTTCTCTGATGTTAGACCGGTTCTGTGATATCTCTCCGAAAGGTCATACGTGCCCTCAGCGAAAACATAGGGGCTACTGTTACTTCCTCAGCTAGGCCTCATTTACCGAGCGGTATCACCGTGGTATCACCATGTTCCTGAACAGTTTTTGTTTAATATGAGAACATGAAGTCCAAGGTCATATTTACTGTCATTTTTTTCTCATAGTGAGGGAAGGAGTGACTGGTGAAGTTTCCTTCCGTACGACCGAAAAAAACAATTTTAACTCTTTGTGATTTTCATGTGTATAATCACAGCTCTGCATGTGCATTTTCATCCAGACATAAAATTATTAATGCATAGAAACACCCAGAATTCAGAATTTATATGTGCTGCCATCTGCTGGTGTAGTAGAGACATGACAGCTTCGTTGCTCGATGTAAATAACATGATGTCATTTGAGAAGAGTTTGATTGTTGATATGGTTATGTTCTCCATAAGAAGACATTTATTGAATATTTATGGAAGGAGTCTCCAGTATCAGAAAGTGTTTTCCGACACAGGAAAATGTCTCTTTTTTGTCATTTGGTCAGGCTGCTATACCAGTAAGAACAGTGAGAACAGGAACTTCTTTTCTGGGGACGTTCCACAACATTAAATGTAACTATAAATGGATAAAAGTATAACTTTTCATGTCAGGTCACATCAAACGACCCTGTTGTTGATTATTTTCTTGTAATCACACACTCCAAAGTGTTTTACTCCTCTTCTACCACAGCAATATGCCAACAATTAAATTTTGTATTCATTCATTAATAAAAATGAATTAAAGATTGACATGAACTTTTATTAGCTTATATTTATTTGCTGTCTGGGGGAAAAATGAGTTAGTTCCTGATTTCACTGATGTAACCACAATTATTTGGATACAATACACAAACGTGAGGGGCAAAACCTTTATATTAATCGCCTGATACATAGGTATTAGGCTTTAAAAGCCTGATCTTGGATTTGATTTGCCTTTTATTACTCTTGATTTAAGCATTTCTCCATTTTGAGACAGAATTAAATGCACTGGGATACTAGTATAGCTCCTGGTATGAAATCTTAAAGAAACATAGGTCTCATTAACGCCTTTTGAAACCTGAGACTCGTCTCTAATTCACCATTAGAACCAGCTTCAGTTCATCAAGGCTTAATCAGAACACCTATGGGCAGGTGATGTCATTGGGAATCCATGCATTCTCATTGGTCAAGGCTGTCTTTCAGGAAGATATGCTGTGGTGCACATGCTCTACCCAACACTCATCCGTACACACGTGCCCAGGGAAAAAAGGTGAGTGTTGTAGACCTATACACTTACCATAGATGCATAGGGATGAGAATGGTAGATTGGTTATTTTGATGTTTCTGTAACACACAGTGTGGCCATGCCTGTGCAGTCGAGGAGGTTACCAGGGTTGCAGACAGAGAGGAAGAAGAGGCTAAGGTTTGCTCTGATCATCATCTGCTGCGTGCTGCTGATGTTGGCCATCCTGGCACTGGCAATACACTACAGTAAGAAGATCAACACCAAACCAAATATAATGTCAGGACGTTTTTTTTTTGCACGTATTCAAAGCTTTATGTTTTCAGTATGATCCAGGATATGAGGCCATATCCACAGGGTCAATACTTAGGTTATACTTTATTGGTTGTTAAACTTCACTGGTGTTAATTCTCCATTCTGATGAGTTAGAACCTGTAAGTTTTCTGACATCTTCATGACCGAGTGATTTTGTTTTTGTTTTTTTTGTTTTGTTTTTTTGTCAGTAAAAAGTAAGAAGCTGTTAAGGAAATAACTTGTAAATGTAACTATAAACAAATTTTTAAAAAACTTTTATTTAATTTTTTTCAAATGTAATTGTTGGCAAATTGCTGTGGTGTAAAAGAAATAAAACACTTCTGAATGTAACACAGTTACATGTCCATCTTTCTCTCTCTTGTATTTTCTCTCAGTCGTAAGACACATAAACTCAAAGTTTTACTTCTGCGCTCAGTCGCTGAAGTTCATTCCCATTGTAAATGCGTGTGATGGGAAGTTTGACTGTAAAGCTGGAGAGGACGAGCTCAAATGTGTGTCCAGGATGAAGATCAACACTACATATCCAGGTATGTGCTCACACCCAAACATGATTTAATAATTCTATATATATTGCCTGCCAGGTGGATCCAAGTGTGTGTGTGTGTGTGTGTGTGTAGTGAGGTTGATCGGCGAGAGTTTGATTTTGCAGGTTTTGGTCCATGATGAAACATGGAGCACTGTATGTGCAGACAACTGGAGAACCCAACACACTCGATTAGCCTGCCAGCAACTGGGTTACACACAGTAAGTACACAAGCACTCACACTCTTGTGCCATGCCAAAGATTAGAAATCCAAGTAAGAAAATGCACAAAAAAGAAAAGTACTTTCCTTTGCATGTTGCTGTTGTGTCCTGACTCTCTTGACAATCCTGTAATGGTAACTGACAGTCAGGTCAGAATTGGTGGGAAAATTTGTACGTCTATGTTGCATGCCAGGTCATCACTCAAAAGTCCTCACGTTCCAACTCGAGGCCCAAAGGAAGCCTGGCTACTGTACTTTGATTATCCTCATTGTGGAATTTGTATCTTTATCCAGTAGTCAAGTTGTTCAGCTAGAGAACTCCTTACAATCAGCTGCTGGCTAACAGGGCGTGGGTGTGTCTGTATTATTGCATTTCAAAATCTTATTTTTGCCGAGTAAGACTGTAATATGAGCCTTCTTTTGCTCGTCCTGCAACACTTGCATCAGCCTTGGAGAAAGCAGTAAATATCGAACATAGAGTAAATCGATGCATATTTCCATTTTTGACTTAATTTCTTGCAGGGTGACCCTGTAGTTTGCTTAGTTTGCTTGAGATTTGAATGTTTCTGATGCATGAGTGAGAGTTTGGGTCCCATCCTGTTTGGTCATAGGAGCCCACGGAGTATAAAAGTCCCCGTGAGGAGTCTACATCCTGACTTACAGACTGCATTCAGTGTCCTCATTAACGAAGGCCAGGAAACAAGTGAAAACATTCAGAACTTACTCACTATGAGGTAAAGTAATAATTATCTATGTTCATGGTGTTTTTCTTTTTTAACTTGTGTTAATAAGGTGTGTTCTTTCAGAGATGAATGCTCCTCTGGCTCAGTAATATCGCTGTCTTGCTCAGGTAAATGAGTGTGTCTCTCAGATTTAAAGTTAAAACTCAAACCAAATACAAACTGTTTGTTTGTTTTATTTATTTATTTTTATATAGTTGGATGTGATTTGATTATCAACTCCCCTGCAAATAGGCTGTAGTCTTCTGGAGACTTGGAGCAAGGCCTTATTTTCTCTGTGTGTGTAGACTGTGGTGAGGTGGTCGGTGAAGATCGGATCGTTGGTGGTATGGACACAACAATAGAGATGTGGCCGTGGCAGGTTAGTTTGCGCTGGGACATGCAGCATCTGTGTGGAGGATCGCTAATCTCGACACAATGGATAATCAGCGCCGCTCACTGCTTCACTGGGTGTGTACATGATATGCACACAGTTGTACATGTAAGTTAGGATGACACTATCTGTATCAGTTTAGTGCTTCAAATATCTGTAGTCCGATTTAAACCCAAAGTGGGTGTGGCTGAATACGTTAATAAATATATGAACCTTACCATGCTGCCTAGAAAACACTGGGGGTGGGGGGTACAGAAGTAGATGTGTCAGCAGTATCATGGTGTTTGACTTCTGGTTCTAACAGATCCTCAGCTACATCACTCCAGATTGGTCTGAAAATGTGAACCGGAATATTCTTGTTTATTTATTTTTTTTAAATCCAACGTGCACAGTTATTTTTGGTTGTACCTGCCTGTGAGATTTAACAAATGTAGTTGGTTGCCAAAATATAAGCAAACAAGTAGCCTGATTGAAACCAGCACAACCCTGACTGGGTAGTTACTAAGGATGAATGAATGCTGTAAATGGTCTTTGCTTTTTCCCCATGAGCTCCCTCTCACCTGTAGGAAGGTAAAAATCTTTTGCTTGTGTGAATTTTCTGCTGTGTCCCATGGGATCCCAATCCCAGTGTGCACCTGTAGTCTTAACCACATGCCCTGTGAAATGTTCTGTTATGCTTTCCACACAAAAAAAAAACAAAAAAACAGTGAGCCTGGTATTCACATCTGTATTTGTATCTCTCTTAGAATAATCACATTTATTGTTTAAACCACATGTTCATTCTAACTCATGCATTTGTATTGTTATGCCCCAAATGTAAATGTACATAAATTGCATAGAAAACCCGTTATCAATGAATTGCTAAAATAAATGTCTGTTCACTTCTCATGTTTCTCAGAAAAACTAAAGAACTGGGCCAGTGGAGTGTGCTTTTAGGCCAAACCTATATGTCCTCATCTGGGGCTGTGTCTGTAAAGAGCATCCTGTTAAACCAAGCCTACAACCCTGCGTCACATGACTACGATATTGCCATGGTCCGACTCACCGCTGATGTTCTTCTTGGAGGTGTACCTTCCATCACTTCATCCATGTGTTTGTAGTAGTGTCACTGGATATCAAGTTGTAATAGTTGGTTGTCTTTGTTTTTTGGCACCTACATCAGTGTGTCCATCCAAATGTTAAGAATTTCAAGATATACAAATAGTAGTTGAACTGATGATAAATTCTTAAGAAGAAAGAAAGCTCCAGCTAAATGTTTCCACCAAGCTGTAAATGAGCACAAACCAATATAAAACATTTCTAGAGCTGTTTTGTTATTCCATTTGGAATGTACAAGTCTAACAATTTTATTGAGGCTTTTTTTTTCTTTTTAAATAAAAACAAAAAAACTTCCTATTTCTTCCTGCAGCCAACATCCACCCCATCTGCCTGCCCCCATACCAGCTGTCAATCATGGAGGGGGATGAACTTGTTGTGACTGGGTGGGGGTTACTACAAGAGAACGGTAGGTGGGTGGAGCGAAATGAAGTGATCATTTCCATATGGGGGGAAAAATACATATTAGAATAGACTCAAATGGGGGCTTCTTAAAAAAAAAAAATCAGACTATGCTGCAGAGGCTAGTTAGCATTCGGCAAAGATACATATGCTAACTGTTCCGCATTTTTAAGACTTGTTCATTAAAACTTGCTTGTTGGCCTTTTTCATATGCAGTGATGTATATCTATAATGGAGGGTTGCCTAATGACATCTGTGTAAGACTGTTAAATTGAAAATAAAGCAATGTGATCATTAAATTGTAAATGAATTCTGATAATGTCCTCCCTCACTGTCCAACACATTCTCAGGCCGGCTGTCAAATGTTCTGCAGAAAGCCATGGTTCCACTGGTTGACAGGTCTGTATGTTCCAATGCATCCATCTACGGTTCTGCTGTCACTCCCAGAATGCTGTGTGCTGGCTTTCTGAAAGGAGGAGTAGATTCCTGTCAGGTGATCAATTCTTCTTCGTACCACAGGTTTGAATTCTTTAATCCGATTGGTCAGAAAGTGGTGGATGAATTTTCTATAACTGAATAAACTTTGAATGTTATCGCTTCTGTAGCTTATTTAAAGGAACTCGTATAGTGGATGCTTCATGCAAACTGTTTAAGAATGTGATGTCCTATGGAGACGAGTAACATTTTCTGAAGGAGTATCCAGTAGACGTGGTTTGTAACAGTCAGTACGTCTTCAGGACAGAGGAGTTAGAAATGGATGGGGGGGAGGAAGAGGCTGGTGAGGGAATGACTGTAGCTGCTATAATGCAAGTGATAACGGGATTACATGGCTGTTCCATAACTATAAATGGATAAAAAGTATGATATTGGCAAATTGCTGTGGTATAAGAGGAATAAAACCCTTTGGTAAGGGCTGCTAACAGTAACACCACCCTATCATTGATTATTTTACAAGAACAGCATGACACAATGTTTTATTCCTTAAGTAGATTCTTATGTAGCCTTGTTTAGAAGTTTGTGGATGATCTGATGACTTGCAGTAAGTATATGGCATGTCCAAGCTGGAATAATGAACATACAATGATGCTGATTTACATTCTGAATCATAATGAAACCTTTTATTTACTGTATTGGAGTGTTTTATTCCCTCCCCTCTCCATCTTGCTCTCTGTGTAGGGGGATAGTGGGGGTCCGCTTGTGTTCCTGTCATCCCGGTGGCATTTGGTGGGTGTGGTGAGCTGGGGAGGCGGCTGCGCCCGTAAAGGCCGACCTGGAGTTTACACCGACGTCAGACAGCAACTAAACTGGATTTACACCATCATGAATGTGAGTGTGTGAGTAAGAGGTGTATAAAATCTTGTTTAATGCTGGTTTAGGTTTTTAGATAGAATTGGTGGAAATTTAAAAAAAAATATTTATACCAAGGTCCAAATGTCTGAACAACTTTTTTAAAATACTAAATCAGTTGTCAAATTACTTTTTTTTTAAAACTCTGTAAAACGCAGTTTTTTTTTTTTGTTTGTTTGTTTTGTTTTTGTTTTTTTGCTGCTTGAAGTCTTTTGTATGGGTTTTTATCTATTTGAACGTCTTGGTATATTCTAAAAACTAGCACTTTGTAACGCATAAAGTCATGACAACTCTTACAGTTAGCAACTTGCATTTAACATTTTTTATGGATTTGTATTAGTCAGGAATGGACACATCATTATTGATTACATTTTTTTCCCCCCCACAGTGCTCTTGAATTCTCTATTCTGATTGGTCAGAAGGTCTTAATTCATTTTCTATGACAGCAGCTCTAACCATCATACGCTCCACATAAACAGTGTGTAATTGTTGATATGGAAGGAGTCTCCAGTGTCTGAGCTTTAACACTCAGCGGTAAAGCTGTAACTTTACATTTTGACATCTTCAGGACAGAGTTTACGCCTGGTGGTTTCTCGGTTACGTGAAATTTTTTTTTTTTTTTCTTTGGCTTATCAGCTTCGAGACAATATGAATATGCTTCAAATTAGAAATGAAATGAAAAACATCACCTGCTGATTTGTTGTCCATTTTCAGAAATATCCTTAAGAATTCCATGCAATGGAAGCCCAGAGATACATCTAATGACATCCCAAGACCATTTGACGGATTCTTTTTAAACACAAAAGTGGCTGTACCTTTTTAATAGGTGAAGAAATCCTTACCAGCATCAGAATTATGAATGTTACCCGGGCTTGTGGGTACCGGTTAGCATTACAGTAATGAGGTCCTGTTACCTGGTCCATCTGGTAGCTCTCTTTACATACAGTATTTTAAAGTGATATTTGTGTGCTGTTTTTAATTTATGTTGTAAGTATTTTAGTGTTTGGATTTGTGTTGCATTTAACGTAGAAATGAAAAATGTACCATGCCTTTGTGTTTTATCACTGTCACACTAGCAACTTATCAGTAAATGTATTTCAATAAAGAGATTTAAGGAATTTAATCTATTTTTTTCTTCCTTGGATCATGTGCAATTGGCAGGATTAACCAATGGGTTAAACCAGTGGTGTAAGGTTGCACCAAACATATATATTTTTAGTTTATACATTTCTTCAACAAATTTACTCAATACTTTTGAATCATAACTTGGCTAATCAAGGATGTTACTTTTTTTTTTTTTTTTTTAAAATATACATTCAGTTGGCAGCCCACTTACACACAAGCTCTTTCTGTGCTTTAAAAAAAAAAAAAGCCATTAATACACCTTTTAAACTCCCAATAAGCAGACATTCAGAGAAATTTAAAGCAATGATGATTTAATGCATCAATTTCTGACACATCCAGTAAAGCAGACATTTTAAATAACAAATTAGCCATCATAAGGTCTTGTAAGGCCGTCATTTTCATTCAACAAAACATTCAGGGAAGATGGTAAAATAATATTAGTTGCATTTTCAATATAAAGCCTACAAAGTTATTTGAGAGGTTTTATTAATGTTTGTTGCTATTTTGCATTAATCCATTGATTTCAACCATCAGTCTAAAATCTGACTTTAACACTTGGCAGAGGTTTTATTTCAATATTTATTGATATTATTCCACATGTTTCCTTATTCATCACCAAGTCTAACTTTATCATTTGGTTCATAGCTACAGTACGGTTTATTGTTTATTGCTGAATTATCACAGTAATGTCATCTCATCTATCTGATTATTGTTTTCACTTTATTTTTTTTATATTCAATATTGACCACAAACTAATCTAGAAATCACTCTATGAAAATGAACATTCAAATTCTACATAATTATTCATGTAAGGCAGTGTGAGTGAGGTTATAGCGCATTTAGTGTTCAAAACTGAAAGTAATCTTATGAGAAACAATTATGCATATATTGTATAATTGTTTTGTATAAATAAAACAAATTTTGATATATAACTATAAATTCAATCTAGGTTCTAACTGTAAACCTGCCACAATGAACCATAACCCTAACAGTTATTGTAAAACTCAAGGAAAAAACACATTTACTGTATGTAATCTGTGACCTCATTCTTTTAGCTCTCAGTATAGTGGTTAAAATTTCCCCAAATGTGCCAATTTGCACTTTACTTACATTTTGTAATTTCTGTAGCCTTGGTTTCTAACCAGCATTTAACTCTTTACCCAGTTTAAAACACACTGACGAACAGAATTTCCACATTTCAAGTAAACATACATCGTTCATCTACCATGAAGCTTCCTTCAGAAGAATCCAGAACACGCAATCTTGCTGAGATGGCAAAAGCAGGCGTAGCTCGCTCCTCTTCCTTTAAAATCACTTTAGTTTTCCATTAGCTCCAGAATTTTACAATTGATTTTAAGATCCTAGTATTGACAACACTTACTCAGCAGCAATTAAATGAATCAAGAAGGCTGTTTTGAACAAATCAAAATGTATTAGCCTTCGTGAGCAATGAGTCAAGAAAGGACAAGAGGAGTTGTTACTGTTCTTTATAATAAAGTGTTCTACTAGTAATCACCAGTATTCCATGCACTGGAATGTATTTTCCCTTACATTATGTAGGGTTTTACAATCGAAGTAATTTCTAGGAAAAATACCAAAATCAAAAGCAGGCTAGCTAACTAGCAAATGATAGCAATGCATTTAATGCAAATTAGTTCAAAAGTGGGGAAATATGCCCCATTTATGTCATATGGCAAAACTCAGTAGGGTGGAAAACTTCCCATTTGTCCAACTTGTCATTTACAAAATAATGAAAATAAAAAAACTCTGTAGTTTCTATCCAAATATTTATTAGCTAGCATCAGCATTAGCATATCAATGTATTAATGGTAAACATTACCTCGTGTTCTCCTAAACATTAGCAGAACTCCAGTGTAAGGATACTGAATATTTTTTATTTTTGTTGTTAATTGTTATACTGAAATATGAAGTTAAAAGATCATATTTTAAGAGTATCTAGGGAGGCTGAACATGTTTATATCATCAACTGCCTCACTTTCAGGTTTGGGGAACAGAGAAATTACGACTGCCAGCAAACTCCCAAAATTCCAATTCTGAGTTCCATCTAGGAGGTTGTCATGAAACTTTATTCCTAGTCAGAAGGTTTTTGACTATTTAATGTGAACGCAGTGATAGGACTATCTGACAAACACGTACAGTCGGTATTTACCAGTTGTTTCTGCTGCCTAAATTTCTCTGGTGCTCAAAACGTAATGTTGGACCAACATTAGCCAAGTCATTATATTTATATGAGTTAAAATACAAAACTCTTTCTGTTCAGTTCGTGGTGTTTTTATGAATTTGTGGAGGGAAAAAAAGAACAAAACAAGGCATTTGGTTTTTTTTTAAATAAACCTGTACTAACCCTGAGCCCTCCACTGTAGCCCTAGCTATGTAATA
This sequence comes from Gogo arcuatus, assembly GCA_028570945.1. Classification (NCBI taxonomy): domain Eukaryota; kingdom Metazoa; phylum Chordata; class Actinopteri; order Siluriformes; family Anchariidae; genus Gogo; species Gogo arcuatus. Next base: position 15,489,903 of record JAOTRR010000032.1, read on the forward strand.
GGCGAGAGGCTGAGGGCTATAGAAACGGAGATCAGCACCGCCCAATTGACCCTAAAGGCGTGGTTAGTACTTGGACGGGAGACTGCCTGGGAAGACCAGGTCCTGGCATGGGAGGGACTCAGACTTTTTACTAACCCTGCATTGCATCATATTTGAGTTGAAATCACTTAAAGGTTTTCCCAATTTTACATTCTCCATTTATTGACTCAGTACCTATTTCAGTAGTAGAACATCTGGACTTACTTTCCTTGGTTAAGTAACAAACTGACGCCAAACTTGAACAAAGAAACGTTTGCATTCAAGACAATGCGGCATTCAGGTTGAAGTAATATACAGAATATTTTTAAGTGTGTATCCATTACACAGGGCAAAACTTCTATGAGTGACTTATATAAGTTACAGCAAGGTATTTGTTTGTTAATAAGCCTACGCTGATCTCATGCTGATTAAAGTGCGCTTAATGTCTGAATATTGCATTCGTACTTTGCTGAGTGGAGATTATTTTGATATGCATGTGTTTATAAGCATACATTCATATTACAATGTGGCTTATTTGCATTTAATAAGTTAATATGTTATTTAATACAAAAATACTAAGTATATTCCTCTACTGTTATAGTAAACAAGTGTTGGCTGTCACCATGCTAGAAAAAGCATTGCTTAATAAGTGTGAAGCAGCATTTTCAGTGTTTTATTTGCACTTTTGTTTTCTTCTCAGGAAAACTATTTTCTAGGGATTTTCAAGTATTCATTCATCAGCTAGCAGCATCTACATGTTTCTAAGTTTTCGGTTTTCATTGTTGTATTACACTGTGTGTTGCATTAATATAGTCCTCCCCACCTATAGGTGGCAATAGAAGCATCTACAGGCACCTGTTTTAATCTTAAGCAAAAATAAACGAATCAATATAAATACCAATGATGGAATAATACATTACGTTTTTAGAAAGCTGGACTCAAAATTGCTTCATGCAGTCCCAACTGCTGGAGTCCAGCTGAGTTAACTCTGTAGGTTTATGGAGTTCTTTAAATTAAATGTTGGTGAAGCCTTATTTAAAATTAATTC
>JAOTRR010000032.1:15566993-15577105 GCA_028570945.1 Gogo arcuatus
CACACACACACACACACACACACACACACACACACACACACACACAGGGTGAGAGAGAGAGAGAGAGAGAGAGAGAGAGAGAGAGAGAGAGAACAGAGGTTAGATACAGTGTGTGTGATAAAAGCATAAAGATTAGCATGAAAACACTTTTATTGTTTTTTGTGTGCTACTTTTTATTTCTAACTGTCCATCTTTTGTTTTCATCTCTTTTTCTTTTTTTTTTTGCATCATTTTGTATTAATTTTTGAATGCTCAATGTGGACCAAGGAGAATTTGCTTCAGGTAGCCTGCAAGTTAACAATCCTTGGAAGCATTACTCAATTTTAAAAAAAAGGTTGTTTCAGTTTATAAAAGAAGAAGAAGAAGAAGAAGAAGAAGCTAGTTATTATATAACAATTACACCAAAGTTACTCTTTCCTTAATGTCACTTGTAAAAGACTCGACAAAGACAATCCGGTCTCCTTGCTGGTTAAACGAGAAATCTGAAACAACCTAATGACTTTTAGGTAACAGTATGTACCAGAAGGTTTTTCAGCGAGTCAGATCATTTGCCTCGACTCATCAATAAAATTCGACTCTTTCAACTCCTGAAAGTTTTTTTAATCTCGACTATGACTGTGACTTTGGATGGAACTGTTTAATGAAATCTCATTCTACCTTTTAATTGTTAGCATCCAAGGCACTGCAAACGTACATTGACCAAATTAGTAAGCATCCTTGCATTAATGTTACTGTGCCGTGTTGAGGCCGTGCTTCCATTTATCCTGATAATTGATCTCAGAAGGCACTTCCCTCATAGACACAGCTCAGAGTCAAACACACACACGTTTCACCATTCAAGCAAAACAAACAGCTCAGATTTTGGAAAAGAGGCTCTCATGGAAACATTTTTGTGGTTACTTAAGATGAATAAATGGATAGATGAGTCGAAAGAAAGAAACTCGACTTGAATCTAAGACTTGTCTGTGAACGACTCATCACACTGTTTGATGAATTGGACTTTACGTACATTCACCATGGATTATCTTGCTTTGGGACCTTGATTCTGATCCCGAGGCTCAGTATTTCATCACGTTTATGTGGTTGGATGGCAATAAAATGAGACTTGACTTGAATAACAGCAATATACAGTAAAACCAGCTGAACACAGCAATCATAGAGGTTCTGCTTGCTTCTACCCATCTAGTACAGAACCTTACCCCACAAATTTATCAAACTACCACATGAATTCAGCTTTTCTCACTGTTTTCTTGTATAACCATCTTGAGACTGACTCACACTTCCTATGTCGCTTCAAGAAAATGAATACCAGATTAGGAATAATTTTATTTAACATCATCTGGCAACAATGATTTGCACCAGTAAGTTTGCAAGAGGCGAAGCAGAGGCTTAAACTTAAACCAGGGAGGGAAATGAAGTGAAAAATCACTCTATTCTGTTCAGGGTCTGGAGCAAATCCCAACTCATACTCATTCACACCTAACGACAATTCAGTGTTGCTAATCCACCAATTGGCATATTGGGATCTGGGAGGAACCTAGAAAACCTGGAGGAAACCCACACAACCCTGCCTGCTGTACCATCTGTATATTACAATCAATTTCTACATTTCCTTAGAGCAAGGGTAGCTCAGTGATTAATGGTTTTTATGCTAGCACCCACATGGTTGTGAGTTCATATCCCAGATCCTTGGTAAGACCCTGAACTCTGGACTTCCTCAGCTCTTTGCTGTGGTTAGACATCACTTCACTTGCCAATGGTGCATTACGCCGAGCACATGTTAAAGATCGATTTGACTTCTTTAAGTGGCTTATTAGTTGCTATTGTATACAAAAAGGAAAGAAGGCATTTGTAGACTTGCCCTCTGCCATAGTAACATAAGATCTGCTGAAAAACATATGACTACTTTTCAATTTGCACGCCTCCATTGCAGAATACTTAGGTGCAATGTTGCTGAGAGAAATTCCTCGCAATCTGTTATTGATTTGTTTTAATTTTCTGTTCTGGTACTGCTGCTTCTCATACTTAATGACTTAGAGCATGGTGATTTGAAAGAATGGTTGGACAGACACTGTACGTTCTGTACTTCAGGAATGGAAAAAGTCCAAGCAGAACCGAATTTATTTGCTAGAATGATAAACAAAGGGTGAAACCACAGGATCCAACACAAAACACTGCAGATAGTTAAACTGGGCATTTGCTGGTGAAATACATTTAGTAACACAGTAGTGGCTTCAAAGGCATTTGGGCTCATTTCCTGTCCAAAGTAATGGTATGGAAAAGCAACAATGTAACAATTTTAACGATCCAAATTCATAATCACAGACGTGAATCAGATATAGCCCTGATATTACAACACCAAATTCTAATCTACACCTTTACTACTATGCAACTTTCATGCTTCATTTACATATTACCAGATACAGTGCTAAAACACATGATAATTGGGGGTTTTGAGGGGTTTTTTTTAATCTGACTGTAACATTTTGAAGTTCGTGATCTAAATGGGGCAGAGCTGAAACAAAAAGTTCTTTCAAATAAAAACCATCAAATCTGGGAATGTAAGATCTGTAAATCCATATATTGAGGCGTAAAGTACGAGCCTAAAATATAAATAACGATTCCCAATATAACATGAGTGGTGTACATGTGAAATTTGTGTCATAAAGGTTTTTTTTAATTTGCAGCTCTGAATTTCACCATGTCTTCTTCTGAGTATGGCCTCTGTATAGACCAAGCCATAGTTAGAGACCTTGTGATGGAAGTTAACAAGACTTTCAAAAACGTGGGTGCTCATGACAAGAGAAAGTCGTTATATTACAAAACTTTTTTGTGCAAACTATTTCTAGTGAGAACCAACATGAAACATGATCTTTCAACTTCATCCTTGACAAGCTGTGAGTCCAGAATCCATATAATGCCCTCTTGTGGCCATTACAGGCACTGCTGAGTACCTCACTGCTGTCCGAATAGATCAAGAGTGCACTCAAAGTGAAGAGAACGAGACGTCTTAAACAGTCATAGTTTTCCTGTTGGCCCTGTGTGTCTGTAATCTAATGTAAAACTGTAGATTTTTATAGAGAGGTTAAGATATACACTCCACAGGCATTTCATAGCTGAAACAATAACTGTGGACAGCACAGTGCCATAATGTTGCTGCCTCACAGATCCAGGGTCCAGGAATTTGATCCTGAAGTCTTGTTACAGATCCTGTCTCAGATCATGTCAAATATCTGGCCTTGGGAAGAAAGGTGTACAATTTCATTAAACAATGTTCAGATCTTATTGCATATGAGTAAAAGTGTGAATCAAGGATCAGTTCTTCTCTTTTTCTCCCTGAAACACTTGAACATCAGTTTGCAGGCTGAGCATCAAGCTCATTAGTGAGTGGAATCATGTAGAAGTCATTAAGCTGTGGCCCTAACTGACAGAAAAGCACAGACATTTTTACGTGTGTTAACAAAATGAGCAAACCCATGACCTTGACCAACATACTCACTGTCTCTCTCAGAGATGCACAACACATGTTATGCCCACGCCTACCTGCATAATCGTATTCGTTGTTGACACTATGCTAGTCCAGTCCACCGCAATCGAAATGAAACTCGAGCACAGAAACTCTGAAATCTGGGGCAAGCATTTATGGAAACATCTATCTATTGTGTGCAGGACAATAGTATACATGTGCAGGAGTAAGAAATGTGTACAAGCAACTATACTAATGAAGAGCTTGCATCGTATGGCTAATTTACTTAACTGGCTCACTCTGCAGTTGAATTTGGTCTTCTGAAGTCGAAACTAAAACAAATGAATAAGGATGTAAATGTGGTTGATGTTGGGAAACCATGAGACCTATCAAAAATAGAAGCCATAGTTCCCATCAACTTTGGGAGGTTCAATCCTTTTTAATGCATACAGAGGTATGTACGTAAAATGCACCCAAAAGTACATGTCCCATTTTGACTACATTTTTAGTGGCAAGAACGTTAGAGGATGCATCAACTGGCAAGTTACCTTCTCTTTTTCACAAGGGCTTTTCAAGGGGTTCTTTAAATAGTTAAGGGTACTTGCCTTCATAAAAAAAAATTCTAGTTTGGGAAACACACTGTTGTAGGATTTTAATATAGAACCTTTAAAGATTTCCCCAGAAAGACAACTGAAGAATTGCTGTTTTCAAACAAGTGTATATGTGTATTCCTTCATCCCATCTTTTTATTTCGTATTTTGATGGATTCCATGCTGGTATCTTGCAATGTCTTGGACATGTGATCCATGATTACCTCTCAGCGTAAACACAGTTATCAAACTACAATCTCTGTTTACATACAAGCAACGTCTTACATTTACCTCCAGAATTTGTGTTTGGCTAAGCAACCCAAGGTCTACTCTATAAATACAGGCACTGAGCTTCAAGTCTCCCTCACACCACCCCTCTTATTCCTTCATTGGATTAATTCCTGTAAACCATGGCAGACTCCTATATGTGTTGTCTGTGTGCTGATACACTGCGGGACCCCATCACCATCCCTTGCGGTGATACATTTTGCCTGGAATGTATCAAGATGTACTGGGACCAATTGGACCACCTGGGCGTCTATAATTGCCCAGAGTGTCGGGCAACCTTTACTCCTCGTCCCATCCTGCGCCGCAACGTACCCAGTGTTGGTTCTCATGAAAGTCACTCACCCTTAACAGCGTTAACACCCTTTCCAGACCACAAGAGGGACTCACTGTGTGATTTCTGCACAGGCCGAAGGAACCGGGCAGTCAAGTCATGCCTGGTGTGTCTGGCATACTACTGCGAGACACATGTCAAGCCTCACTATGAGTCAGCCACGTTCAAGCGGCACAAGCTGGTCGATGAGATGGGGCACCTTGATCGTAAGATCTGCCCACAGCATGAGAAGAGCCTGGAGCTGTTCTGCAAATCGGATCAGATGTGTATCTGTGTTCTCTGCACAGTACGGGAGCACCGTGGCCACAACACGGTTAGTGCCGAGGACGAGCGTGCCGACAAGCAAGTAAGACAGTTTTATAAAAACCAACATGTACTGAATGACAAATACACAGCCCTGACTTTAAAATATAGTTTGACCAAAACTTGCTGATCAGAAGAAAATTTCAGGAACTGCTAATTGCAGAGTTTCATGCTAAGATTATGTGAGATGAATGTGTTAAATAGAAACATTCATACTGCTCAGTGGCTAACTGGTATGTCGAGACATTTGAGTAATGTAGACATTATAAATGTTCTATGGTTGGAAAATTAAGTAGATTTCAAAAGACAACTTATGGGTTTTGCTGATTTGAAGAATGAAGAATGTTGTTGAAGCAGTGTGGCACCATACAGATTTGCTTTTTTTTTTTTTTTACCTCATGCACCTCATTTGCTCAATATAATTAACTAGACAAGATTAAAATGGTGTAACATTTATTTATACTTTTTTTTTAAAGTTGGTTATTGTATGGGTTAAACTAAGGGCATCACTGCCTATCAGCTTACAGTCCCTGGTTCAGTCCTGAGCTCAGGTTAGTGACAGCATGGAGGTTTGCATGTTTTCCCAGGGTCCACATGGGTTTCCTTCCACAGACAGTAAACTGCCCTTGGTGTGAATGAGTATGTGAATGTGTGTACATGGTCTCCTGTGATGGATTGCCATCCCATCCAGGGTCTATTCCCATGTTGTGCCAAGTGTTCCTGTGATAGACTACAGGTTCACCATGATCCTGACCAGGATAAATCCGTATCCTTTAGCAGAACAAAATACATTCTCACAGGTGCAAATGTTCTTCAGAAATTGCTGGTGGCGACCCAGTCCGAAGTCCAGCATGTTATCCAGGAGCACATGAAGGAACTACAGGACCTCAGACACAATGTGGATGTTCTCAAGGTGAGTTCAGGGAGTACAGTACTTTCAAGTACTGATTTATCCATTGCTGCCATCTGTTGGTAGGCATGCATTACTCAACCACTTTGCTGTCTAATACCACAAAAAGCAATTAGGTAGTCAGATTTTTTTTTTTTTTAAATCCCTGTCAATTAGGTAGGCAGATTCCAGGACTATAACCAGTAGAATAATCTCTTTATAATTGGCCCTGGTTGGCAATGTATTATCTACATTTCTAGTCAGTTGTGGTTCTTAAATTATGGGTTGAGACCCTAAAGTGATTTGTGGAAAGCAATTTTTCAGTTTGCGGAGTCTGGATTATATTTGAGATGCTTGAATTGCTTTTAAGCTTGGTTGCAATTTTATTTATAAACTGATTTTGGGTTGCAAGTTAATAATAAACAACAAATGTGTGCTCTGTGTCCCGAGGAAAGACCAGTAAAGAATTAACGGTAACTCATGCTTTCTGTTGTCTCCTGGCTATAGGGTAATGCTCACCGAGCCCAAGTGGCCAGCGATAAGATCTTCAGCGAGATGCTGCAGTCTGTGGAGCGCTGGCATGCTGAGATTTGCCAGCTCATTCAAGCTAACCTGCAGGCTGCCATGGCACAGGCAAGTCATCCGACAATAGACCTTCCCAGCTCAGTTGTCATTTTTGTTCTGTTATTATTTGTTCTATACCTAAACGCATCTAATTATTGTTCTAGTCTTGATTGATGGAACAGACCTCTTGAAAAACTTTAAATGCTAACACACTAGGTAGACTGATTTTACTCTTGTACTCTTATGAGAAGATGTCATCTGTTTCAGGCCCAAAATGTATTTATCTATAGAAATCTAAATGTATAATTGAAGTCTGAACATATCGACAGGCTGAAAGCTATGTGGAGCGGCTGGAGCAGGAGATCATGGAGCTACAGCGGCGAGATGTAGAGTTGCGGCATGTACTTGGAACTGAGGACAACATACATTTTCTACAGGTACGCCACCACGTTTCTCGAACTATCTACAGATATCTCTTCAAATTCAGAAGCTAATGCATAAGCACTGTAACTCACTCTTGGATACATTTAGATACACACCACAGAAATGCACGAGATTAAAAGCACCTCCTAATAGCAATAAGAGGCTTGGGTACTGTTACGAAAAATGTCTTTATGTACTTGCAGCTGCTCAGATTTACAGCTCTAGCCTTAACCGTGCATGGTTGCAATTGGTAACAAGGAATTGCCACTGGATTAAGACTTGGACACCAATTGGCAATTAGTTATATCAAACTCATTATTGGCACAATCAACACTTTTGCAGAATTTTCCAGTGCTGTGCATTGCCCCAGAGCCAATGGTACCCAAAGTCCTGATCAACCAAGAGTTCTCCTTTAGTGAGGTTACCAAAACTGTGACTGACATGAAGGAACACCTGGATGACATCTGCAAAAAAGAGCTGGACAACTTGTCCAAAAAAGGTGACTGATGAGCTATCATGCAACACACTAACACTGATTGTCAGGGTTTTCTAAACCCCCAAACATTTTGCTGTCTTTCTGCTCGCAAATGCAACTACTACTCTACTATTCGAGGTTTGTGATTTTTTTTGTTGGGTGACAGTAAAAATATGTATAATCAAGGGTTCCCAGAGGACTGATTTGGGAAACGCTGGTTTATGTGACCTAGCATTAGCAAGTATTCTTGGCCAGTGATCAAAAATAAATAACATTTTTATTCTCCGCCCATAGTGAGTGACATCCCGGTCTATGTGTTAATCCACAGGACTTTTGGTCGGTTTAAAGGTAAGATGACACCAATGTCCCTTTTTTAAGCATTCTCTTTAGAAATCTTACAAATAATATACTACCAAGATGAATCTTTTATGGGAAGAATTCTTTTAATTTCAACTTTTAATAAATATTTTAGATAGTGTTTCCTCCACACCAACGAAAGCTGATCTTCAGGAGCCCAAAACTCGAGCGGACTTCCTCAGATGTAAGTTGTGATGATGTGATTGATCATCTTAGAATTAAGGTGGCAAATTGCAGTTATAGGAGTTGGATTGGATGTATTGTCATGTTAGAACAAACAATACCACACTTTCAGTTTGCTATTTGGAACTGGGTTAGAATCATCATTGCCCTCATATAAGACTTCGTATGGATTTTGTACAGAAAATGCACATAAAGTCGTAAAATATCATGAACAGATGCAGTGGCATGCCAGTCAAATCTGACAAAGCAAGATGGTTCATGGTGGATTTCAATGATTTTTTTAAAAAGATTTGCCCCAATAAGGCCATGATGCAGTTTATGAGGACCTGATCTTAGAACTTGTATAAATAAATACTCATGGATCTCTGAAATGTTCTCTTTGCGAACAGATACAGTGAGACTTACTTTTGACCCCAATACGGCCTACAAGGAGCTGGTCCTGTCCGACGGCAACCGCAGGGTCATTCGGAAGCGCATGGTCCAGTTTTACCCAGAGCATCCAGAACGCTTTGATGGCTTTTGCCAGGTATTTCTTGTGGATTTGGCGATAATTACATTTCTTCTTTTTTCTGTATGTAGTCGATTCTGGTTGGTGGGCTAATGTTTACTTTTTTTGTTTTACCCTGGAGCTACGTAATGGAAGTCTCTTGCACCAATCATCTTGTGTAAATTTTCACCTCAAAACACAGTTTTGTTCTTTGACTCTGGTGATTATGACACAGTGGGAAATACTGTCTTCTATAGACATGAACTAAACCTCACAGCGTGTAAATACTGTACCAGGATCACTTCCAGGAAGCCATCTTAAATGACAGGAATTATGTTTTATTACAGATTATCTAAAGGAGAGTTAAAGTGATACAAATACAAAGTCTGAGTTGGAACTTTTTTCTGTTTCTCAAGCTTAAGTTTGATGGTTTTGGTTAAATTAGGTTCGAATATCGTGCTTTGTGACTCTGGAATGTGTCCGGTTTGTCCCAGGTCTTGTGCTCTGAGCCTTTGAGTGGCTTCCGTCATTACTGGGAGGTGGAGTGGAGCGGCGAGTTCTCCATTGGTGTCACCTACAAAAGTATCAGCCGCAAAGGCAAGAACTCGCACAGCCTCCTCGGCTACAACGACCGATCCTGGAGCCTCCTGTGTTCCGAATCTGGATACTCAGCCTGGCACAACAAGATGGACAAAGAAGTTCCAAGTATGCCCAGGGCCTCACGGATTGGTGTGTATCTCGATTACGCTGGTAATTCTTTGTCCTTCTATGCGGTCTCAGAAAATATGGAGCTCATCTACAGGTTCCAGGCCAAGTTCTCAGAGCCACTATATGCCGGGTTTGGAGTCGGAGCCTCTGTATGGCTGTGCTCACCGGAGAAGATCACGCAGCTGTACTCTTGAGGACAACATCAAGCTGAAACATAATTTATCCTGGGCCAATACTAGGACAAGTCAATGGTCTTTGAATATTTAGGAGTTCTTAGCTGTCCAGTCAGGTTCTACTTGGAGCCTTCTCATAAATGGCTGCAAACCAGAGGTCCTCCAAACCAGAAAACCTTAACAAATCATTTCGTTGCCTTTTTACCTATTCATATTAGCATGCTAATGAACTAGCATGCCTACTAGCCAGCTGAAACATTATGACATCATGTCAGCTGTCGTGTATAAGCAGGGGTGGAAAAAGTACTGAATATTTTTACTTTAGATAAAATCTTACTTTTAAATGTATTCAAGTGTTAAAAAGGTACAAAAGGAAAACATCATAACATAGTTTGCAAATGAATGAATCTGAAGCAAAATATTTTATAAATATTTAACATCTACTATTAGTTGGAATTTGACTTGCTGCCTAGTCAGTTACTGGAATTGATGATAGTTTAACCTGGCATTACTAAAGAAAACAGGCTAATGGTTAATCAGTTAACATTAGGAAATCAGCAAAACCTACCTTTTTAAATTTACCTTGACTTCATGCCTGTGAGGGATATAAAGGAGACGCCTCATTTTATATATGAGTCTTTGTTGACTCCAGCAGATTGAAACGTTTTACTGAGGTAGGCCCAGGGGCACTCATCCTCAAGTTCAACACTGCAGTCCAGCAGAGCATCCATTCCCAGACACATGGATAACTATCTAGCTAACTACACTGGGTAGTAGTGTTGTAGTACTTGAGACCGATCTCAAGACCACTTTTTGAAGATCTCGGTCTCGTCTTGGAATCGACCACATTTTTACTCGGTCTTGTCTCGGTCTCG
>JAOTRR010000032.1:15597211-15604711 GCA_028570945.1 Gogo arcuatus
CACACACACACACACACACACACACACACACACACACACACACACACAAAAGCCAGCATGCTTCAAAGCAGCCAGTTGAAAGAGGAAGTGTGACAGACAGTGAGTAGTGGTTAGCGGTCAGGTCAGTGCTAATCAAAGCTGGCAGCCATTTTGGGAAAGCATCACATGACTTGCTGAGTGCAGGTGTGTGTGTTTGAGTGTGTGTGCACATGTTTTATATCTTGATGAGGACAAAATGTCCCAAAAGGATAGGAATCCCTGGTACTTTGGACCTTGTGGGGATATTTGGCTGCCTTATTGAAACAAAAAATGCAGCTTTTATTTAAGAAACTCAAAGAGAAGAAAGGTTTTCTTTAGGTCACTGAGATTAAGGGTAATGTTAGACTTAGGTGTAGGATAGCATTAATTAGCTGCATTAATAATTATTTCAATAGGATTATCCTCGCAAGGACAGTAAACATGTGGTGTGTGTGTGTGTGTGTGTGCGTGCGTTTGCATGTGTGTGTATTTCTCTTTTAATGTTGGAATTTATATTTTATTTTAATTCCTTCTGATCCAGAAGAGCTCATTTCATCTCATCTCATCTAACAAACATCTCTGGAGCTAAAGCAATACCAGAGCAGCAGTTAAGCTGGTGATGTGGAGTTTAACTGAGGAAAAATAGCGAGAGGAAGCGAACAAGGCAGTAAAACATCCGCCCAGGGGCATCATATATACGGAAATCAGATTCCACTGAAAAATTAAGTCATGAATTTGAAATATGGACATTAAACAATATGAAATGTGAATATAAAAGAGGTAAGTAGACATTACTCTTCAGGCAAGACCAGTTGTGTGTCAACTTGTGTTATATTATTTCTTTTTACTTCGCTTAGCGCTAGTTTGTCGAAAACAGAAGCGTGTTTCAGTGACACACCATTCTAACTTGAACTTAAGTGCACTTCTCTTGCATGAAAATGATCGTCTCGAGCGAGGAACAAAATGAAGTCCAGCGTCACTGTCTGACACTTTGATGTCACCACAATATGTCACACTGAATTTTACTGAAATTGTGGCAGTAATTACACACTTTTATAATGCCTATTTGAGGCCAAATCCATTAATATGGCATTTAATAATCATAAATACATATATATATATTCCACATGGAGGACATCAGAGGAGACACAGCTTCATCAGAGACATTAATTATCTCACAAATCAATTTTTTATGACAAAACTATGAACAGCATGTAGAATGCGTTGTAGCAGATAAGCGCTTAGTCAGCTTATCCTTCAAACTGTTTTCTTTACAGGAGAACACGAATTAACCAAAAAATTGGCATTATTTTTGTAATTCAACAAATCAAAGTAGCTTATTATTATTATTATTATTATTATTTAATGACCTTGATTTAGTATCTCGTGGCTTCATTAAGTTGTGCACACAAAGCAAATAACAATTTGCGCTGGATCAAGTGCTATTCTATGCGTTGCTGAATAATGAGTGTGGAAGCCATTTTGTTCAATTAAACCAGTGATTAATGTGATAATTGCAACTACAACTATTTATGAAACAATATACTGGTGATATACTAGACTCCTATTAGATTTATTTCAATGCAAAAATGTTTTTATTTTTAATTTTTAATCTGTTTCTTGATTTTATGTTACATCGTGTTACATTTGACAGCAAATAACAAAAAAAAAAACTATTTCCATATTCAGGCTGCATTTTCTAGCCCACTTTTTTTTTGGTTTAAAGGTGAATGCATGTGTTAAAATTTGGTGATCTAGATGCTTTCTTAATAATCTAAATAAAAATCTGCCAACCTTGGAGGTATCAATTATATGCAGGTAATTTGCATAATCTGAATGGGGTACCTGTATAGGCAAAGTCTGTATATGATTACCTTTCTCTGCGTAAATATCGACATAACTATTGGACATAAGTTGCCCTACATTGCCAGCTGGAAAAGGTCTACCAGCCAAACTGCTAAGTAGTGGTCTTGAGACGGTTGTTGCAGACGATATATGGATATTGGTGGTGGTGGCGGGGAGGGGGGGGCAAATACTTTGTGCACCTACAAACTAACCTATAAATAATGAAATCTGTCAACTCAGCATAGACGTAATGTCTTGACACCATACACACATATGCATGCATCATCAAAATGAAGGGAATTTATTTCTTTTATTTTATTTCACATATATTCTTGATTTTTTTTTTCTTATAATTATTTCTTCATAATATATGTATTATTGCTGCAATACCAGAGCCATATTCAGCACAGATCCCATAATCCCATATCTGCATGGTGCTATAGTTTTCCGCTCAGCATGCTTCGGAGTACATAAACAGGGTGCAAAAAGAAAAAAAAAGTCCCTTTGTCTCTTTTAAAAAATAGAAACACAGCCCAGGACACAGTCTAGCCATTCTAATAATGCATCATTAACATGCCTTGGTTTGTTTGTTTGTTTGTTTGTTTGTTTGTTTTTTATGCAGAAGGCTACGCAAAGTCTGTTGTTAAAAAAAATTCTTTATCATGTAATATACAAGTTTCTTTAGTAAAGAGCAAAAAAGAATAAATAAACAACATCACTTATATAGATATTTTCTTCCTTTCTTTCCTTTTTTTAACAGTAAAGCTTGCAATCCGTTAGCCCAGTTGTGGTCCTGTATAATGAGTCAAGGACAGTTTGGTGATTTCTCTGCTCACACACTATGGAAGTCGAAAGAGGTCATTCGTTATTAATTTTTTTCTGACCTTTTGTCTCAAGATCGACTCACTATAAAGTTATTATTATTGAGGTAACAATCACTTAAAATGCAAACATTTAAAAAAAGAACTATGAAAAAAATTGTGTTACCATAAAGTCCAGGAAATATAAAATAAAACCAAACTTGTGTTAAATTAAACATCCAGCAAATTTGAAATTAAAAAAACAAAATAAGATACAGACAGTGATAAATGCTTCTCAAACATCAGCTTAACTCACCGATCTGATAGCTGTCCCAGTGGGCGTGGTCTAATATTCGTATCATCAAATCATCATGCTTGATTATCAGCCCTCTGTCTGAGACCCTCAGACTGTTACACAACTCAAACAACTAAACACAACTAAATCCTCCATTTACCACACCACTCAATTAGCACAGCAGGCTAGCAAGCTAGCTAGTTAGCGTTCTCTTGCTGAATTGCTCAGACCTGAAGAGACGACTCAAGCGTGAATGCATAGTTTTGATAAAAGTTCAGCAACATCAGTCATGTGAAGTTTTACCCAAGGTTAGCCTCACCCACTTTACAATACAATGGCAGAAACTTTGGCAAAGCAGAGATAGAATATACACTGTACTTCGTACTGAATTACAATATCGAATTTGCTAATTCCTGTTGTAGAATAAACCACATAGATTCTATGTTAGCTACCTAGCATTCACTCTATAGCTACGTCTTTAGCCATGCGCATCTGTGTGGCTTCCAACAAAGCTACTGTTTTTTTTGTTTGATTGTTTTTTGTCTCTGACTGGGATGTGTGAGAGCAGAAACTGTACTTGACTTGGACATACAGGACCAAAAGTTATACAAAGCTGCGTTAAATAATCGTTAAAATAATGCAAGTAACCATAATGCCAAAATATGTACAGTTGTTTCTAGGCAGCAGCTCGAGGGCTCTAAGAGAAGTGAATGGAGTAATGAGTGCTTGGTTATGCTTTTTATTTATGATTACGTTTAAGTATATGACTAAGGGGGTGGTTCTCTTATTGCCCGGCTGCTGTAAAAGGGGGAGGGGCTTGTTATCATCTTCATCATCATCATCACTCATTCTTTTCTTTTACAATTCATCTCCACGTACGAAAGACACTGTCACTTTATGCAAAAACAGAAAGAGAGAGACAGAATGCGCTTCAACTCTTTACTTTGTTCTTTTCATAGTTTGCCTGAATGGTTTGTAGGATTTTTGAAAATGAGGGATCAAGTGATCATACAATCACTGAGCTCACTTTTAAACAACTCTGTCTCTCTCCATCTCTATCTCTCCTCTCAAAAACTGGTCTTCTTGTTCGACGTGGCTTTGTTCGGAAGACATCCACGGGTCTTGAGGAGACAGACATGCGAGTGTGAGTAGATTGTCCTTGCATGCGTTTATGTCTCTTTACTCCAACAGAATGTTTGCCTCTCCAGCATTTAAGTCCATGTATCATCCTTTTGTCCTTTTTCTCCCATCCCTCTCTCCCCATTGTCCGACCCTGCGAATGATACCAAGTTGTCTCATGCTATCAAGTCATAATCATTGGACGTGCCTTCTGTTTCCGTCTGGTCATCCATGCCCATGCCCTCCTAAGCCCCTCCCCTACTCTCCGTCAGACGTACGCCGACTCGCTGCTCTGCGTGCGCCCCAGGTTGGGAAGCGAGGACAGGTGCGAAGCATCTTTCTTCCTGAGCTCGCACACGGACTTCCTGCGCTGCTGAGCGCCGCGTACTGCCGCTTTGATCTTTCTCCAGCCCAGGTGGTTCAGCTCGGCCAAATTGAGCACGACGCAAACTCCACTCACGGCGAACATAAACACCAGGAAGACGGTTTTCTCAGTGGGCCGTGACACGTAACACTCCACCTCTTTGACACACGGGTAGCGGTCGCACTCGAACATTGCCGGCACATTGAATCCGTAAAGAAAGTACTGGCCGGCCAGGAAGCCGATCTCCAGTGCGTTACGGAACACCACCTGGATGACGTAGAAGCGTGAGATGCCCTCCTGTTGCCGTGCCTTGGCACTCTTTGAGGGCCTAGTAGGCCACGAAGGGATGTTCGGAATGTCCTTGAGCTCCGGAATGTCTTCATCCTTGGAGTCATTGACAAGAATGCCGTTGAGGCTGCGCAGTTTGCTTTTCGTTCCATGCCCATGGTCGATGTAGGGACCATGCAGGATTGTGTACTGCCGGTCCTTGTACTTGGCTGACTGGTGCACCGAGTAGGTGATGAAGCACAGGCTCGGGGTGCACACCAGGATGATCTGGAACACCCAATAGCGTATGTGTGAGATGGGGAAGGCCTTGTCGTAGCATGCCTGGTTGCAGCCGGGCTGCAGCGTGTTGCATATGAACATGATTTGCTCGTCCTCGTAGACCTTTTCACCCACTATACCCACAATCAGGATGCGGAAGATCACCACCACTGTCAGCAGGATCCTGCACAGAGAGACAAAAAATTCCTGTGAAATTTGTGGTCTTGTAGAAATTCAGATCTCTGAAGCAAATCTGACGAAAAATTTTAAATTGTCCCACTTAACCAGGTAAAAAGGGTTTTTTTAAACAAGAATGTGATTGATTTCCAAAATACAAGTAACAATTTTGGACCAGTGACTAAGTACAATAAGCAAATGGCTCTTGTGTGAAAAATATCTGGTTTGGAAAAATTGGTACCACCTGATCAAGGTGGCTAAGGTCTAAGTTTTTTGGGAGAGATTTTGTGTTCTTCACGCCTGGTTTAAGTTGGATTGCATCTAGTGTATCTTGGAGATGCATTATAGTGTAAACTCAAATTGGCCACCTGTGGCTGGTGTGAAAGCTGACATCGACCTAATCTGGAATAGATTTGTGAACAATTTGGTCTCTCTGGTGCCAGTAAGCTGAATGATTCTCATTTGATCAGAGATGAAGATTTCCAGTGTTTCAGTGCATGAGATTGTAGCATGAGTTGAGTTGGGTGTGAAAATAATTACTCTTCTAAACATGGACATTGTGGTCATGACGTTATTTAAAAGCTGTTTGTTTTGTGCATTGGGCAAACCATGAGTGAATCAGTGAATGAAACTGTGAACGAATCAGTGAAAGAAATGGTGAACAATTTGGTAAATGAATTGGTGAAGGACTTGGTGGTCAAATCATTGAATGAACCAGTGAGCGAAACTGTGAACGAATTGGTGAAGGACTTGGTGAATTGTTTAACTCATTGAGGGACAATCGCTTAAGGCTTTGGGCTAAAGATCAAAAATTTGTTGAGCCCTTAATCACGGATCTTAAGTACTACATGGTTGTATCCAGTATGGTGTGTTGTGATACTGTACCTTTCCTAAGAATCCTGGAGCACCAATTCAGCACCATGACCTCAGAAACAATCACACAACCACACAAAGCCCAAGTACGACAACTGCCCCGACAACTGCACCGATCCAGTCAACTGCCAATCACAGTATAATACTGAACATCCATCAAACCTTCACACATAGCACACCCTGCTGAGCCACACTGTGTAACACCAGTGTGCCATTAGCTTGTGTGTGTGTGTGTGTGTTAATGCCTCTTAAAAGTGGGTCACGCTATATCAAGGCCACTGAAGCTGTGTGCAAGTGTGTAACTGCATGTGTGTGTATGTGTGTATGTGTGTATGTGTGTGTTTATGTGTGTGTTTGTGAGACTTCACCGCTATGAATGGTGTCATGGTTGGCGCTACAGCAAGGTTATTACTGTGATGAATGAAGGACACAGACAGTTTAGTGGTGTGTGTGTGTGTGTGTGTGTGTGAGAGAGAGAGAGAGAGAGAGAGAGAGAGAGAGAGAGAGAGAGAGAGATAGAACTGCAGCATGCATGAACAAAAGGTATGCAGTGTGTGTGTGTGTGTGTGTGTGTTATCTACCTAGGCCCATCACCCCCCACACACACTCCTCTAATCCTTCCTCAGATAATCTTTTTGTGGCTAGATGTGGATAAAAATGTGCAAACCCATAATCATCCACATAGTAGTTATGCATTATAGTCATATAATGTGTGTGTGTTCAACTGTCACACTAATACTACCATCAATACCACTCTGACATCAGAGTGACTCACAACTACTACCTTCTCACAGGAATAACAAAAATACAGCACCTACCATCAAATTAGCACATAATCGCTAAACATGTCACAAATGTTTCAAACATAAACGTATGTAATGTGTTTCAGGTAGGTGTTTTCGCTTTTAACTCGCTCTTTACTGCTCCGCCCCCTCGTTTCATAGACAGCTAAGATCGTTCTACAGTTTCGGAAAAATTAGACACTCACGGGTTTATGAAGTTCGTTCTGAATGAACTCGTTAGCATTCCTGAAGGAGTTTGCTGCTAATAATTATTATGCTTATTAGCATTCCTGAAGGACTCTGCTGCTAATTATTAGTTATGTATTTCCAGAAATACGAAAAGGCCTTTTAGAGCTAAGTTATATATAGGGCAGCAGGATATAGGGACGTTGATGAGGTAAAAACAAAAGAAAAAAAACGTTCCTCGCCTTTGTGTGGGTGTAACAGATGCTAAATTAGCAGAATGCAGCACACAGCGGGGAAAAAAACAAGAATGGCAGTTATGCTAACCTTAGTCCAGTAACAGATGCTCAATTAAAAGAGTGCTGCAGTGAAAAAGCTGAAAGAACACTGACAGGAACGGAAAATACGCTAAGATTAGCTTATATCCATTACAAGCTTGAAAGAGATGCTAAATTAGCTATAAAGAAGGAAGTCTGAATGGCAGATATGCTACCGCTA
>JAOTRR010000032.1:15619422-15634479 GCA_028570945.1 Gogo arcuatus
CCAGAGAAACTGATAATTTTGCAGTGGTCTCTTAATTTTTTCCAGAGCTATATATATATATATATATATATATATATATGCACTCCCAACTTTTTTGAAACTTGTTGCTGGCATCAAATTCAAAATCAGTATATATATTTTTATATGTTGTCTTTTTACTATTTCCAATGATATTATAGGGTTTACATTATTTGCAAATCGTTGCATTCTGTTTTTATTTACTTTTTTACACAGCCAGCGTCCCAACTTTTTTGGAATCGGGGTTGTATTTTTGCAGCAAAACCCAGCAGCCTTCATTATCTATGTTTTTTTGTCTGAAAAGTGACTTCTTACATAACATGTTGCTTTTTTTACTCTTACATCTCTAAATATAGATTGTGAGCCTTTTGTCACTCATTATTATGCAGCAGGAGGAAATATAAAGACAAGGGCATACCTTCCGGAAAAAAGAGCTTGAAGGAAATTCCTGTGGGTTGCATGTTCCATATAAATAGCTCCATCACAACAGTTTGCGATACACCAGAAAAGGTAAACACGCACTCGTTAACTGATGATCATACAGGGAACTGAGGGAACTGCCTCGTTGATGATGTATCTCAAAGGTCTGACGATCTCCTTGTTCTTGGTGGTGTTGGTGGTGAAGAACAGCTCGGGACTCTCATGTGTGCCGTGTTCTCTTTTACCTGGATGTCCATAGCTGAACTGTCTGGTAAGATAAGTGCTTGGTCTGTGCGGTTGCTGCCATGTGTGTGCCAAACAACTGGACGAAACCTGTGGGGGTCTGTATGGTTTAATTGGGACATGCGACCAGGGACTCCACTGTGTCCTCCCACCTCAAGAAGTCAATGAGACAGTTACAATTATTCATCACGTCGGAGTTTTCAAGGTGTGTATATATAGAGTATATTCACATTTCTGCCTCTTTTGAGCAATTTGGTTGAAGGTGCTTCCAATGCCGATGTTAGGATATAGTCTTCCATGTTTGCTATCAAGAGATGTTTTTAACTGTTTTTTTTCTCAATAATAAATGTATATTTTCCTGTTTGGATATATAGTTTGTTATGGTGACATTATTTATCATTTTCAGTATTGTATTCTTTTATCATCAGTAAGGGGCTTTGTAGAAAAAGGTGTGAGATACTTTCCAATATTCAATATTGACATTTTTGGAATTAAGTCGCCAGCTTTGAATACAGCACTACAAACATAGAGATGGAGTTCTGTCAGGTTGCCTTAACGTGATAAACAGGGAGAGCAGAATACTGTATAATACAGGCTTTGGACAGACTAATTATTTATTACAAGTTGGTGTCAAAGTGTGGATTTTTTTCTCTGATTGTTATGAAATCCTTTAAATTGAGTCATTAATAAATGTACCAACAAATTACAGCAAAAACCACACCAAGACCTGAAGCAACAATGCAACCAGGTGAGGCTTTATTATTACTACATTATTTACTATTTTTGGCTGCATGTAAAAGTGTTTTATGTGGATTGTAGTGTTAAATTTATTCGTATTTTTTTCACAGCTAATGGTCATGCAACACCCAGCACATTAATGGCTGGTAAAACAACAACAACACAAGGAAAGGCTATACTAACAAAACACAGAAAAACCCAACAACCAAGTCTTGGTTTCTGTCCACTGTAGCCAATTTAATCTTTATAGGCTGTAGAGTTGAGTTTAGAGGTGAGTTAAGCACACGTAATGAGGATTTAATATTGAATTGCTTCAGACATACAGTATCTCAAAGTGCTTTTAGAAGATGCGCAAGAATTATGCACATGTAGCCGAGTTTGAGCGAAACAGAGGTGTCTCGGTCACGCACAATTCTGACATTGCACTTTTCTTGCGTAAAATGTATGTTTTGGCTGTAAATAAACAAAAAAAACATGGAATGTAATTAATTAATAATTAGTAGTTCATAGTTAATAATTAATTAATAATTAAGAGTGTCATCTCATTTTTCTTTTTTGAGACTGATTTTTAATCAGAGACATTGCTCTTCTCAAGGAGTAAATATTTTATGAATAAGCATTACAGGTACTCAAGTGCTTGGTCAGCTTATCCTTCAAGCCATCTGCAAATGTTCTTTCCAGGACAGCACATGAAAATGAACCAAAACATTATTTTATTCATTTGAAAAAAAATGAAAACTAAAAGCGTGATAAAATATCCTACACCCTTCACACATTACGATTTCATGATGTCAATTTTAGTATCTTGTAGCTTCATTAAATTGTGCTCCCCGAGTAAATAATCGGATGTGCTGGATCAAGTGCTTTTTTATTAGATGCAAAATAATGAGTGTGGAAGCCACAGTGTTAAATGAAACCAAATTTGAAAAACTCTCTCTCTCCCTTTCTCTCTGACTACTCTACTCAAGAAATATCTGGCAACCCCAGAGGCAGTAACTACACACTGGTGATACACATTTGGTGATCTGAATGGGGAGCCAAAAAATCATTCGAAGTAACTGCAAAGTCCTACAAACCTAGAGACAAACTGAAAGTGGTAAACAAGTAGAGGAGATATAATACATAGTTCATGTAGACTTATTACAAAAAAATCCACATAAATATTCATTACAAGGTGGTGTTAAAATGTGGAATAAGCATCTATTGTTTCTCTGATCATTAAGAAATCTTTTAGTTTGAGTCATTATTAAATAAATGCACTAACAATTAGTATTACAACAAAAACCATAAAAAGAAATGAAGCAATGGGAGAACCAGGTGAGGCTTTATTAAGTTTCTGATTTGTAGAAGTACATCATTCAGGTCAAGTTTGTCATACAATAATACCATCAATCA
Organism: Gogo arcuatus; assembly: GCA_028570945.1. Lineage (NCBI taxonomy): Eukaryota > Metazoa > Chordata > Actinopteri > Siluriformes > Anchariidae > Gogo > Gogo arcuatus. The sequence goes on from JAOTRR010000032.1 coordinate 15,622,237, forward strand.
AAGATATGTTTTGAATTTTCACTATTTTTTACTTACAGCCAAACCCACACTGAGACATAACACCTCAACAGCACAACAAGGTGAGGTGTTCGAACGTTTTGTTTCATAATTTCATACTGGTGATTGAAGCAATATAATTATGTCAATTATGTAAGTATTTAAATGTACCTACATTTATATTACAGCAAACACCACAGCAAGATATAATGCTACAACACCACAAGGCGAGGTTTTATTAAGGTTCTGATTTCTGAAAGCACATAGAAAGCAGTGTTTTCTATATTGAGATCTTTATTAGTCATTCTTTTATTTCATTGTAACTGGTTTCCAACAAAAGAAGGTGGCATGGAGTGTAGGAACAGGAACGTGAAAAAAATGATGATTTCTGTTCTGAATGAACCAAAATGAAAAAGAAACGGTTTCTAGTCCCAGATTATAACAGGCATATTGAGCATGTTGAAAACTTAGGAGCAATTTCATTTGAATGTCAATAATAGCAGGGTTAGCGTTGTCACCTCACAGCTCCAGGGTTCCTGGTTTGTTCCTGAGCTCAGGTTACTGACTGAAGAGTTCCACATCTATTTCCAGTGTCCATGCAGGTTCTCAGGTTTGCTCCCACGTCCCCAAAAAAGTGGATTAGCTATGCTAAATTGCTCTTAGGTGTAATAATGGATTTGTGAAGGTGTGTGGTGACCTGCAATGGACATCCAGGATGCATTCCCACATGGTGCTCCATGTTCCCAGGATAGGCTCCAGAGCCAGTGCCACCCTGACGACGATAAAGTGCTTCCAGAAATAAATGAATAAATGTTAATAAGCTGTGTGTGTGTGTGTGTGTGTGTGTGTGTGTACTATTTTGTGTTTGTACAGTTTCTTCTAGTTTTACCAAAACGAACACAAGGCCAGATCCAAAGCTGCAAAAGAAGTGACAGATGGATCTGCTGTCCTCCAAACAAACGGAGTCAACGTTTTGTGCCTCATCATGTCTCTTTGTGTTTTGTCTCATTTGAAATGATGTGTGTGGGTGTGTGTGGGTGTGTGTACCTAGCTGTTTTAGCCTTTGCCTGTACATACTGACTGCTGATTGCCTTTAGGCATACCTCTTCTATTTCTGTTTCAAGAATTTAACACTCAACGTAAATTATAATGTTTGGAGAAAACAGGAATGGATGCCTTTGTAAGTTTTCCAAAAAATATATATTTTCAACATATTTCTAGTGGTTTTTTGTGTGTGTTTCAATAGTTGCCTATACAGAAAACACTCACTGAGACCCTGGACCTTTTTACTAACATCACAGCAACATAATGCAGTGCTAATTTCAACATTTAGGTTTAGTATTTTGAGGAAAATACATATTTCTAGTATTAGTGCTTCAATTTAAATGACGGAAAAAAAAAACTAGAGTAGTTTTAGTCACCAAAACTAGACAATAAACTGAAGAAACTTTGTCTTTTTCTCCCCTCCAAAATCAAATTTCCTGAAAGAATTTAGTTTACAAACCACAAATGCGTAAATTTTCTAAGTTTTAATTCCTTCTTAAATGGACTGCCAGACAAGCAGCGATGAGGGGGCCAAGCATACAGCAGGGCAGAGTCGCAATGGCAACTTGATCTGATCACATTAAAAGCATGTCTGTAAGCACTGATAGCAAGTTTTATGTCAATATACCAAAGATTGAGATATGACCTCACGTCCTGTTTGGCAGATTTGCCACAGATTCCAATGGCCTGTAATAGATGAATACTTTTGAAAATGAAAAATCTATCTGATAACTTTTGTGAATCATGGTCTGAAGATCATCTCTGCCAAATTTGATGAATATTGAAAATTCTGAAAATTGTCCATTTTTTCATTTAAAAAAATGGCGGCCGTGTCAATTAAGTTGACATGACAATTTGTCAGGTCTCATCTTTGGAATCTCCCAAAGTATCATCTGACACAAGACTCACTTTTGTTAAGGGAAACACATCAACACTTATTAGGCAAACATACATTTTTGCTTATTTCAGCACCCACCAGTAGTCATATGACACAATTTTTGTTTTGCACATTGTCAGGGAGGTATCCCAAGTCCATATACCAAGTTTGGTATAATACATCAAAGCATTGCTGAGATATGACCTTACTTCCTGTTTGGTGGCTTTGCTGCCAGTTTCAATTGGCTGTCATGGACAAATTAATATATATCACACACATACATATCAGAGATGACAGATGCACAATTTTAAGTGGTGTGAAAGATGTAAATGATATTCAGAACATTTTTGGCTCAAAATGCACTTGTTTTTCCTAGATCGAACCCTCAACCTTATTTGGGAGCGAAATGCTATATTTAGCCCCAGAAATGCAAACAGTGACTCATCAATCTCACACGGTGATCAAAATTTCCATGCTTACCTCCAACTGCACAACAAAACAGGGTGTTGCACAAAAAAAAAGCTCTTCCTATGGCTAGTGGTGTTTTTGCACAGAGACTCACCTGGAGGTGACACCTGGCTGACCTTTAACACTGGCACTGGATCTGAGGAAGACACAGGACCACTATCTATCAAGCAGCACAGGAAGCAAAAATCCCCCAAAAGCCCCACACGCAAGCACAAAACACACTTTGCAGGTCTGTGTATGCATTTCATACTCAAATTCAACTCTAAGCACCTCCTTCACTGAGCCTAACACCTGTTTCTTAACTGCTGATGTCAGGTCCCTGATATCTCCTTTATGCACAATCCTAGGGAAGAGTATGTCAAGTATTTTATTGTGTTATTAAAAGCAGGAGAAACCTGGATTTTAATTCTATCTGCTACAAAAACACAGGTCCATAATGTTTAAAGCTTCCTATGATGTAACTGTGGAGCAAATGGATGTCATACTCAAACTACACTCGCGATGTCAAGCACGTGACAACTCTGCAGATGAACATGCCACGTGACCAAGCCTGTGATTGGTCGTTTGAAACAAGGTGCACCCAAACTGATTCATTCCAAAATGGAGGACTTTGAGGAGTTGCAAGCTTCTTCCTATAGTCGTGATAACTGCCATGAAAGTTTAATAGCGCCACCTGCAGTACTGGAGCACTCATATGTGACACCCAACATGAAAACACATCGAGTGTGTGAGCTTACAAGCTCGCGAAGATAGTTTTGTGTTCACCCAACCTTCGCAAACGTCGTCTCCACATGAAGTATCCCGAGGCCTTACGTCTCTACGCCAAATAATTCTTAATTTATAAAGCAATATGTAAAACATGATCTTTTATGGTGTGGGTGCCAGCTACAACAACACACACAACTTCCTGTGTGCACTTCTGATCTGACCTTCCCATCAAGAAAATTTAAAATTTCTCACAGTGACTGAAAGGATAAGCAGCATTATTGTCTCGCAACAACGTAAAAAAGGTCTTAAGGTTCAAGCTTTTCTACTTTGAGTATCTATAAAGGAGTCTGAAAGCCCGAAGGTCACGCACTGGATAAATAAATCAATATCAGTGACCTACTCATGCTAATAGGACAATTTGTTCTGGGTTGCAGTATAACCTGCAAAGGCTTTACTCAAAATACACACACAATCCTGCTCATTTCATAGCATTTTTCATAAATGCATTATTTTAAAGAACCATATGATTCCTGCTCATAGAATTCCACAGGGCACAGAAGCAGAAGGCCAGTATACATAAATGCAATATTTTCTATTGCTGTTATTTCCATCTCATTGTAAAACCTGATCGTAAACACACATGCATGAAATCTTACAACCAGAATTTTCACTGCTCTGCTTTTGAGTAGTGATGTGCTGAAAAGACTGAGCTTCAAATTATTATTTTTCAAAGTATATAAAAGTTTATAGACCACAGGTTTTCAAGGGTGATCCCTCTGACGTACAGAAACGTAGAAGAGGAGGGCAATAAAGCCACAAAGCTACTGAGTTAAATCATGACTGATTAAAAAAAAATGCAAAAAACAATCTTACACACAACAATAAGAGAGAGAGAGAGAGAGAGAGAGAGAGAGAGAGAGAGAGAGAGACAGAGAGAGATTCAGTAACACACTACTGCCATACTTTTGTTTGTAAAAGAACACAGTGCCCCCTGTATTATTTAGTCATGTACTGCACTTAAATATGAAGTCAGTGGCGAAGTTGAGGATGAAACAGATGGAGGTCTCACACACACACACACACACACACACACACACACACACACACACACACAAGGATCAAATGCCTTTTGCAGCTCGATGCTCACCTTCACCTGCCCCAATTCACAAAGTGGTGGAAATTAATACTTTATCTTATTAATTCATTTCTATTTTCCGTTTTATCTCTTTAAGATTAATATTAAATTTTTCTTCCACCCCTTCACACAATCAAACAGGTTGGCTGAATTCTGAACTGCCCCCCTATACTAGTACACTATATTAAAAATAGGACGTCATTTGCTTCCTGCTCCCTATAGAGGTGCACTATATAGGGTAGGAAACAGTGGCTTCTGTTAATAATATACATATATAGTGCACTATATTTCCATTAGGAAGTTATTTGGGTTTTAGAGCATGAACAAGTGTGTTTTATATCAGTGGTTCTCAAACTGAGTTCGGGGGGGGGTCCATGAATTTTTTTTTCTTTGTTACAGCAGTGAAAATTAAAAATAAAAATAAAAATAATCTCAAAGAAATAACCAAAATATTACTCTACACATTGGTATTAACATTTTGGGGTTGAACTTCAAGAAATGGCTTCATACATTCTCTTGAATTGGAAAATCTAATTTAAAAAAAATAGAAGCTCTAAGTGAACTGATAAATGTGAAACTTTTATTTGACTGGAGAACAAAAACAGACTAAGATATAACTGGAAAAGGCAGATCTTGATCTAATCTGAGAGTCGATAACAAAAAAAAGTCCTAAAAATGAAAACTTAGACATGTGATTGAACACAATAGTGTGTAAACTCTAATAAAATCGTAAACCATTGCATATGTAACCCTAAAGGGACACAAAGTATATCATCTCGTTCTTTAATAAATAAAATAAAATAAATGTAACACTTTGGGATATGCTGTTATAGGAAATAATCAGCTTTGCATACACATCAAAGGTTTTAATTGTTTAAATTAAGTGGTTAAGTGTTACATCAACCTGGGACCTAGAGGAAATTTAATACAGAAAACAACACTTTTGCTTGCAAAATAAATTATGACATTAAAAAGCATACAAACCCAATGTTAACTGATGTTAGCAGAATATATAGAGTATATACAGAAGATGTAATAACCTTTCTTGGAGGAGATGCGAGATGTTTATTAAACATTTTATGGAAGGAGTCTCCAGTGTCAGTGCTTTGCAAAGGTTAGAGGTAAAGCTGTAAATTTACATATTCAAACACAAAGGTCTTCTTCTTGTTTCGTGTGACCATGTCAAGCTTTTTTTTCTTTTATATACTTCAAGAGAAAGAAGAAAGAGGGTTTACGAGAGAACGACTGTTTATAGCTGCTATAATGTAAGTGATAACAAGGAGTAACTTGTTTAATGGACATTCCACAACATTAACTGTAACTATATGTGGATAAAAATTCAAGTCATTGCTTAATCAGTAAATAAAAAGTACTTGGTGTCAAACTGCTGTGGTACAAGAGGAATACAACACTTCAGGACGTGCTGTTTCTGGAAAATAGTCAACTTCGGCTTTTCTTCAGGCCGCTCCTCAAAGAACATGGCGTTTTAGCGTTTAGAGATGTAATAAACTGTTAAAATAAACATATTTTAATAATTTAAATTAAATTGCTAAGCATTACTTTTGACCAATAGTTTAATGCAGCCTCCAATACCATTTATCTTTGTTCCTGTGTGAAATAAATTGATATATTACATACATTGTCTATTTTGACCTAACTTTATATTTCATACACAGAAGTAAAGTTGCTAGTGCACGAAAAAAAGATTAGCCTAGCATAACTTCAGAATTCTCCTCAAAATACATGGAAAGAAAGAAAATGAACAGCTTTTTAAACTAAAAAAAAACAAAGTGACAAACATTACAACTACGGTTTAAGTTGAGTTAAATGAAAAAGAGGGGTAAATATGTTACATGTTTGTTGTGAAACAGGACAAAATATTAGCTTGTTTTGGTAACGTTTCCAATTAATTGAGGTGCATTCTGGGAGAGAGAGAGAAGTGATTGACGTGGCGGCCATTTTGCCGCTGGCCGCTCGGTTCCCATTGTGTGTGATAGTAAATACTGACAGTGCCAGGCAAAGCTCTGCACATATTTCACCGCGCCAAATTAAATACATTCGCTGAAGGTAAGTGCCCAGACTGCTCACCAAATTTTGCCTAAAACACTTTTTCACAGCTTTGTGGAACTTTTGGGTGGAATTATTTTTATTTTGCGCGAAAAAACCGTCGGGTTTTCGTCGTCTGAAAACGAGAAAACCGTTGAGAGAAAATAGGCTCTCCTTTTCCGTGTCGTCGGAGGGAAGAAAATCCGTCCCACTTTTAATGTGCCTTTTTTACTTCGGTTATTCGCCTTGAATTCGCGACTGAAAATTCCTTTTAACCGGCCATTTTGTTGCACAAGGGTGTCTAGTCTGTAGTCGTGAAACGTTTGAGTCGGTTCGCATCACGAATTTTGAATTTTCTGTCAAAGTTTACGTGCTTGTCTTCGCTTCAATACAGGCTCTCACTCACAGTTGCTATTCGAATCGCGGCCATAATCTTGCGGTAGCGGGCGGGACCAAATGAAGCTGAGCTGCCTCCGCAACATGCCAGCGCGGCCGCTGATTGGCTGGAACCCGGAGCTTCTGTGGTTTCATTGGCTCATTGTCCGTTGATTCAGTGCACGGCTCAGTGATTGGCTCACAGGTGCTTTTGGTTCTCGCTGAGTGGTTCGTTTTGTTTGTTGCATTTGGGGTTTTTTTGTCTGTTTGTTTTGTTTTTTGTTTTTCCCTTTCTGCGCGTGCGAGAGGAAGTTGCCTGAAATAGCATACGGGACCGGAAGCCACACGTGCGTTTACATGCACATTCTTTTCGTACTTTTTCTTTTATTGTATAATGGTCCATGTTTGTTGAAGTTAAATATTTTTTTAATAAAAAACACTTTGTTGCATTTAAATATAAATAATGCGATATTTTCGTAAAGGTTTACAGGATTAGGAATATGCATGTCATTGTCATTGTTAAATGTTACTTATTGATATTTATTGCATTAAAATATTGTTAAAATACAAATACAAAAGTAATGTTAATTTTCTGAGTAATGTTATTTTTTTGTTTGTGAATTTTTTTTACATTTATTTTTTTTTGTTTAAAAACTTACAATTATCATAACTTTTTAAAAAAAAATTAAATATTAAATATACGTTAGGCTTGCATCAGTATCATTATTCTTAAAAAATTTAATTAATATGCTGTGCTAAATATGCATACTTTAATAATAAACAAGTAATATTTAGATATACCAATGGTTTATTTTTGTTATTTATTTTTATTGGTTATTTTTAATTGATCATCTTAATTAATTTTTTAATTACTATTAATTGCAATGTTATTTCTAGTATGTGGAATTAAGCCCATGTTTCATGTTATTTTTAAAATGAATGATTTGTTTAGTGTGTGTGTGTATGTGTATATAAACGTTAATTATTGTTATTTGTACGGTTGAGACCCAATACTGTTGCTTGTTGAAGTTCAGTGATCTACAACAATATAGGCTTAGTGTTTTGATGAAGTATTTTTCACACTTTGTTCATTATAAAACCGCTTCTGATCCATATTGACTCGGTTTGTTCTTTTCTCTCTGCAGCAGATTGAGGCAGAATGGCCCGTACCAAGCAAACCGCCCGCAAATCTACAGGAGGCAAAGCTCCTCGTAAGCAGCTGGCCACTAAAGCTGCCCGTAAGAGTGCGCCCTCTACTGGAGGAGTGAAGAAACCTCACCGCTACAGGTGACACAGACTTCACCTGGACTTGAACTTGGAAATTAAATTAGAAATTTTCTTCTCTTTGACTTCAAGGCATTTACAGTTTAAGTGCAGCATTTTTCAAGTTGCAGCTACATATTTTTTAAAAAATCATTTCATGTTATGCCAATTAAATCCACAAGAGGGCACTCATCATGAATATGAAAAGCTTTGTAAAGCCTGACTTTATAAAATTCTTTGCGGAAAGCAAACTAACACCAACAACAAATCTGCGTGTGAGCAAAAGTAAATAACAGCAGCTATTTGCTGAGCTTTACTGAGGTAGAAAGAATGCTGCCCAGAGCACTTTTGGTACTGATATGGATCAGTTGTTTCTGATTGTGTTCGACTGTACTGGATAGATTTTTCATCAGCACACATTCACCATGGCACCAGGGAGGCCGCTTGCTTTAATACCTGTTATTTAATGTGCCTAATTCTAACAACCAGCACTCTATGGAAACCCGTCAGGTGCCTGAGCAGCTTCTCTTTTTTTTGATTGGTCAGCTGATAAAAACCCCATGTTCAGGGACACATCTCAGCTGGAATTGAATGGGGATTTAAATTTAAATATGATATGATCTGTGTCCAGGCCCGGCACAGTGGCTCTGCGTGAGATCCGTCGGTACCAAAAGTCCACCGAGCTCCTGATCCGTAAGCTGCCCTTCCAGCGTCTGGTGAGAGAGATCGCTCAGGACTTCAAAACGGATCTGCGCTTCCAGAGCGCCGCCATCGGAGCCCTGCAGGTGTGTGTGTGTGTGTGTAAGAGTGTGTGAGGAAGTGAGCAGAGTGTCAGCCGTCATTACTTACAGTACTACAACTGCTCTATGGGAATATTCACCAAAATCACTGACTGCACCTTTAAAATTTGATGTGTGGACCTTTTCATTCAGAGTATATATTACAGTATTATAGATAACGCCACATGTTGTGTTCTGATCTGTGTGTTAATGCAGGAGGCCAGCGAGGCGTACCTGGTGGGTCTTTTCGAAGACACCAACCTGTGTGCCATCCACGCCAAGCGCGTCACCATCATGCCCAAAGACATCCAGCTGGCACGCCGTATCCGCGGAGAGCGCGCCTAGACACTCATCGTCCTGCTCCTTCCATCCTTTCTGTCTTTCTTTCTCTCTCTCTATCTGTCTCTGTCTCTCTCCACTCGTCTCTCCCCTTCTTTCTTGGTAGAGTTTAGAATATCTGCGACGGGGAGGCCAATGTGTTTCAGTCTACTAGTGCTGTCTCACTGACGCGTAGGGTACCTGTATGTGCATGTAACAGACGCTTCTGATCTCACACACACACACACACACACACACTTACATATGTATAAGAGTCGGAGCGTAAACGAGGTCCACCCTTGCCAAGCTTGGGGTTTGAACACATAGCATGAGGGAAGGTGGAATCTGGGGTTAGTCTGCTTAAGGGGAGCGGCAACTTCCACAGCAGGGTGCTACTAAAACTGCCCCAGACCACCTTCACTTACCCCCTTATCCACCCCTCAGTCACCTTAGAAACTTCTCCCTGCCCTTATCTTCCCTCACACACACCTCAGAAACCCGTACCTGACTTGCCTGCCCCTCAAAAACCCCTACCTGATTTATCCTCTACTCACACACCTCCACCTCACACAAATCCCTGTTTATTCTTTTCCCCTACCAACCCTGTTGCCCTGTTATTTGCGTGTGCACCCATGTGTCTATCTCTCCCAGCCCAAATGTGTGTGTGTTTGTGTGCAGGATCAGCAAAGCAGAAATCGTATTCAACTGCAAACCAGCATCTATTGGTTATAAAGTTGTTACTTATAATATTGATGATTACTATTATTGTTGATGGTGTTTTTCTTTTTCTTTTTTTTTTTCTATGATACATAGTCATGAATTGTTTTACCACTGTTATGAGACAAAAAAGCAAAACTACAAAACATTTGAATGATAAATTCTTTTTGTTTTTTCGTATTGTTATTGTTTTTATTATTATTATTATTTTTATTATTTTCATGGTGATTGCTGATCCTGCTCCTCCTGTTCTAACTTTCAGGCAGCCACAGGGGGGCGCTCTAAACCAGCCTCTCATTCACTCTCACTGTTCTTCACATGTCCCTCACTCTCCTCTCAGTTTCGATTTCTCTCTTCTCCCTTTCCACATTCTCTGTCGACCCCTGATTTTTTTTTTTTTTTTTTTTTTTTTTTTTAAATCTCCACAGATCGGCATTTGTCAAAAAATTGTAGCAAAAAATTGTCACGTTTAGTTTTTGGAGTGTTTTGCTTTCTTCGTGTAGATTCTCTCGCTCTCGTGATACACGTGTATAACCTCATGTTCCTGTTTATTTTTCTTATTCAGAAATTTAAATAAGCTGATCTTTGTATTTTCCAAATTTCTCATACTATGGTGGTAATAAATAGATGTTACACAATGTCTTTTTGTTTTTGATTGATTTTAAAGATCTCAACTGATCGTTTTGGTATTAAACATCTTACACAGCATTTATGTGATGGCATATCACAAGTATATAGCATCTGTCCATTTTCTGTACCGCTTATCCATTGCAGGTCATGGGTGAGCTGGAGCCAATCCCAGGTGACATTGGGTGTCTATTGTGGAGCAAATACAGAGAGACAGACAGCCATTCACACTTATGGGCAATTTAGAGTAGTCAGTTAACCTAATGACTGCGGGAGGAAACCGGAGCACCCAGAGAGAACCCACGTAGCCACGGGGAGAACTCCAACCAGTAAGGCCCCAGTCAACCCCAAGGTTCAAACCCACAGCCTTCTTGCTGGGAGGTGACCATGCTAACCACTGCACCACCGAATCCAGCGTGCTAAGGATGTTTGAAATAGTTGTAGTGTCACACAACGAGGACTATTCCAGCAAGAAATCCAAATAGATAATTGTATGATCAGTAAATGATTTCTTAAAAATAAATTAGCATGCAGTCATCACACAGGCACATAACCCAAGTGTAATAGAGATACGGTTGACTCTCAGGGTTAAAACGAACAATGTACTTTAACCTTGACGAAGCTCACCTGAATTAGAATGTTAGGACAGTTGAGGTCAGACGTTTACATACACTCATGGACGTGAATGTCATGGCAATATTGGGCTTCAAGTGATTTCTTTGAACTGTTCTTTTTCTCTGGTGGAATGATTGTACAACATTCATCTTTTCTAGAAAGAAAAAACAAAGAATTTGATGCACAAGTTTTAATTTATTTTGGGGTTTCTTAGATCAGCACAGGGTGAAAATTATACATACCACCACTGCACCACTGAATCCAGCATGCTAAGGATATTTGAATGCTAAATATAGCCGTTTAGATTATTAATTAGTGAATGCATATACTTAATACACTCATCAGTTGAAAGGAATGTGTTATGTTTCACTGTTACATTCATCAACAAACAGTAAATTGCCTCGGGCAAGAAAAGGGGGTTATGTACAGTATGTCGCACCAGATCATTGCATTACCGATACTGTCCACCAGAGGGCGCCTACAATTCTACCGTCATTGGTTGCAACCTGTTTCCCATTAGTCAAAGCTTTGAAAAACAGCACTTTCAGTCCGTTAAGTTCTGCCGCCATGTTTGCTTATTGATTTGTAAGTTTTAACTTATATTTGGTTATTATTGTGGTGGATTTTCCGTGGGGTTTTTTGGTCATAAACATAGTAATGTTGATTTTTTTTTTTAAATGGTTGCAAAAAGACTCGAGTAGCCTCTCACCCAGACTCTACTTGATTATAATCTAACTGAAGAATCTATCAGGAATTTTATTTCGGAATCAGATTGACATTAGCTAAAATATTCTCCACTTATTACGGATTAGCGCTGAAAGACAGCGAGTGTTATTTGGCTAAACTAACACTTTCAAATGGAGTAACTCTAGACGATTCTTGTGGCTAGGCATCCTGTCAGTGGCTAAATGATGCTAGCCTGCTAGAATAGGTCTTTGTCAGTCACGTGTGTTTACGTCCCCGAGGCGCCATTTTGCAGGTATTGTTCCAGTGAGCAGGACAATAAAAACAGCAGCAAAGAACTTTTATATTTTTACTTTTATACTCTTTGGTAGCAGTGAAAGCAGTAAAACTGAAGCAGAGGCAAAGTGAAAGTATACCATACTGAGACAAATTCAGCAAGGATGCCAGGGACCATTATTTGGATAAATTATTATTATTACATTACATTAATGGCATTTAGCAGACGATCTTATCCAGAGCAACGTACAACATACCCAAAGAAGAACCAAGGCCGAAGCCTTTATTTTTGTCACATGTACTCTCGCACAGTG
>JAOTRR010000032.1:15647153-15679759 GCA_028570945.1 Gogo arcuatus
TACATACAGAGAGAGAGAGAGAGAGAGAGAGAGAGAGAGAGAGAGAGAGAGAGAGTTGGGCTGACTTATTATGATGTGCTTTATCTCAAATAAATCTCAATAAGTCTCTTAGTACAGGATAAAGAGGGAAAAGAGTCATTTCTCATCAGTGGAACAGAAAGAGGAGAAGAGGATGGACAGAGCACAGAAAAAAGGTAAGTTTCAGGACACCATGTGTGTCACTGAGGTTCTACATTTTTGTACCTTTTAGTTGCCTGGGAAAGTGAATTTATCGTCAAAAACTCATTTAAGGTGCATAAATGAAATGTAAAAAAACACTTGTTCTAGTTGGACAGTGCACTTCCTTCTGTCAAAACAGGAAGACATGTCTCACGCGATGGACAGAATACAGTCAGATGCAACGTGAGAAGAAATGATGGGCAAAGATCAAGGAGTTCAAGTTCAAGAAGACAAAAAGCGGCCTTACTGAGGAAAGATGGATGGATGGATGGATGGATGGATGGATGGATTGATGAATGGTTGTGTGGATGATGGATTGAGGAATGAATGAATGGACTGATGGAAAAGAGGGACTGATAGATGGACAGATGGATGGATAAATGCAATAATGAATGAATAGGCTGAATGGTGCCTGGATAGATTGGTGAATGATGGATGGATGGATGGATGGATGGATGGATGGATGGATGGATGGATGGATGGATTTTGGTTAATGTATACACGTATTTTAATGATTGAGAGAGCCATATGGGATGTAGGTTTGTATAATTCAGAGAAATTAGCACTTTTACAAAAAGATGATGTTGAGCAATTGAGGACAGTGTAAAAACACCTGCCATACATATTTTCTCATCACACAGATGGTTGGCTAGATAAAATCATATTGTACTGTACTAACTGTACTGTGCAGGTTCCTCAATAGGATCCAGTCAACATAATTTTACTTAATCATACTATAGTTAATATTATAATGAACTATATTATAGATGAAATTACATATAAAATAAATCCAACAATAACAACTGACCCTAACACTCAGCTTTGTGTTGTGGACTATAGACTTCAGAAGCTTTGGACTGAAAATTGAACCATTCCTTAGAGCTTCAGACAGTTCCATTGGACATTAGAACACTGAATCATTTTTCAGAACACTAGACAATAACATTGGCCCTTTTTTAGGACATTGGACAGTAACATGAGACCAATGTGTAGAACATTAGAAAATAATGATGGACCATTACTGAGAACATTGGACAGTAACATTAGAACATTTTTAGATAACAGAACAGTAACATTGGCCCATTGCTTAAACCACTGAACAGTAACACTGAAGCATTTTTAGAACTTTGGACGGTAACAATGGCGGATTGCTTAGAACACTGGATTATAACATTGGAACACTGCTTAAAACACTGGATGGTAACACTGAAGCATTTTAGAAGATTTGACAGTAACACTGGACTGCTGTTTTGAAGATTGGACACTAACATTGGAGCATTTTTGGAAGATTGGACACTAGCAGTGAAGTATTTTGGAAGATTGGACACTATTATTGGAGTATTTTGGAAGATTGGACACTAACGATGGAGTACTCTGGAAGATTAGACAGTACATTGGAGCATTTTCAGAACACTGAGCAGATGCAGTGGGTCTTGATTTATTTCTATCCAGCATGTTGTAAAAACCAAACCATGGCTATAGCTGGATATTACAGTGTTTTACAGATTTAACAGATGGGATGTGGACAGACAGACAGCATTACCAAAGCGTTTCTCACAAAATAGGAAATCTCTACTTTCTTTTTGGGATGTTGAGTGTTATGTAAATATATGTGACATATTTTTGCTCGTGTCAGAGTAAATGTAGTTGTGTTGTTTTTTTGCTTGTTTGTTTCTGTGCCCAGTTTGTGGATGGGGCAGTTTTCAGGAGGATGATGTGGGTGGAGGGGGCATCCATCTGGCCACCACCAGCTAGACAGCCTCACAAGCAATTATGGAAGTGGACTATCCTTTAATCCACACACACACTGGAAAAGGGATCTCATCCACACTCCAGTAGGCACTGACACACTCAATCTGCGCAGTATGAAGATGGCAAGATAGAGTAAGCAGAAAAGAGGGGGAAGTAATGAAGTTTGAGAAAATTGGCAGATGAATTGGGGGATGGACTGGGCGAATGAAGAGAGAGAAAGAAAGAATGGAGACAGAGAGAGAGAGAGTGGGACGCATCATTGCTGGCACACTGTGTCAGATAATCCAGATTAAGGAGCCTAAAAAGAACGGGTTTAATCTCCTGCCCATCCAGTAATACACACACTGCTGTCAGCACCAATCACTCACACACTCCTAATCCCTGAAGAAGTGCACACGCAGCCCATACATACACACAAAACCCGCTCTCACACACTTTATTTGTGTACACTCAAACACACGCATACATACATGACACAGTCCCACAACATTTAACGCTATTTTATTTCATTTTATTATGAACATTACTGATTGAAATGCAGCCCAGAAGCTCCTCCTCTCATGCTGTGAAGTGAGAGGGAACAGCCAGAAGAAATTCAGAATAATCTCTGTTGCAGAAATCTGATTTTCTTTTTTCAATTGTGTTCTGATAAAATAACCTAAACAAATGAAGGTTCATCCTGGGGGGAAAAAACTAGAAGGGAGGAGTGTAGCATAGAGTTAAGCAGAGTGAAGTAGAAATGGGTAGAGGAGTGCAGAGTAGAGTGGAACAGTATACAGTAGTGTAGAGAAGAGTGGAGTTGTGTTAAGTAGAATAGCGGAGAGGAAAGAAGAGTAGAGCGAAAAGTGAGCAAGCAGACCCGGTACAATTAGTACAAGAAGCCAAAATAGTTGCTTCTTACTCAGGTTTTATTATTTTATGCATTTTTGCCACTTTGAAACACTGCCAGAAAATATCCAGGTTTTTTTTTTTTTAAGATGAATGCATCAGTCCAATCTCCTACTTGGACAGTGTCAATAAATTCTTATATTTATGAATGTTTGACTTTATACAGTTTATTTATTTGATGACTTTTCATTTGTCCCGAATAATACTTTCCACTCTTTCTTTCCACACTGTTGGTATAGAATTCTTTTGCTTTGAGTTGAGAAATGAGCACGTTTTAGTATGTTATCATTTTTTTTAGGAATTAAAATAAGATTTGACTTGTGGATGGTGAAGTTCACTGCAGTTTGTCCCTGATACCATGGGAAGAGAAACCCAATGACAGAATAACAGCATGACTGTCCTCTACTGGTCTCTCTCTCTCTCTCTCTCATAAGATGACAAGGATATTATGTTAACCCATTGGTTTCTTGTTGTCTAATATATCTTGTTTTGTTTTGTTTTGCTTTGTTTTTTTGCACAGAATGTGCATGTTTTATACAAAGTATTTACCTTTAATTTAAAACGTGAGACAGACACCATTTCTGAGATATAATATAAAGCATGGATAATGACAATTCTCTATTAAAAAAAATTGTTACATAATAATTTAGGTGAATTAATTTCACTGAGATGGAACTGGGGATTTATAGATTCCTCTTTTTAAATGAAAAATTGCCATAGAAGCTGAAAAAAAATACATCCAAGGGCTCATTGGTGATGATTACATAATAGCCAAAAAATTTTATTTGAATGGTGCCATATTGTTTAAAATAAATCAATAAAATAATGAAAAATACACCATTGCTTTTTTATTACACCATTTTGTCTTCTTGTTATAATCAAGCTTGTGTGTGTGTGTGTGTGTGTGTGTGTGTGTGCGTAATAAAATATGACCAGTCTAATTTATGTCAATTAGTCACAGATTACAGGTTGCTTCTCAACTCCTGAAAACCTTGAAGGACGTTTTCGGCAGTCTTCGTGCATTTTCGTCAGTGATCGGCGTTGTCTGTTTACGTCAGGTCATATAAATGAATCTGATTGGTCACAAAAGCCACCTTACATCTGATTGGTCGAATTCACTTAGTGACCTCCTCCAACCGGGATGTTTTGTGTCTGAGGAGCTCAGGGAAGAAACCGGGGGGTGAAATGTGAATTTAAACTAATTTAAATGTTATTTATGTGATATATAGTTTGTTTGTGATCATGTTGCCTGATCCTGAAGGTTCGTGTCCGTTTGTAGAGGACAGTTTTAGTCGCTTTTCGTCACAGAGTAACATATACGGGCTTTGCCAAGCGGGAGAAGACGAGCTGCTCGCTGCTACACTTAAAGGAAAAGTGGTTTGTTTCCGATACCAAGACCTGCAGCAAAAAATCCGACCTGTGGCTAAAGAGGTGCAATTTACTTACATACCAGGTAACAACATCAACTCACACTATTCACACTTTTAAAAAATATTCCGTTAACTAGGGATGCTTGATTCAAAAATCTTGGAATCGACTCTGACTCTGACTCTGATTCAGGCGGTGGGAGTCGGTTCCTGAATCACAAAATACATTTGATCAAATATAATGTCATATTAATAAAGTACACAATACACTGATATTCTTGATAGTATGATTGATAAGAGGCTTTAAAGAAGTCCTACAGTAAATGTAATTATATATGCACATCAATCAACATCACAATCACATAGTGAATCACACTGAGTTGCCAGAAAGCCTCTTTTTGGAATCGACTCCCCCATTCATCTAAATGTGAGGCATGTGTTGTTTTAAGGTGTATTTTATTCCAAAAATAAATGTCCTCAGTGTTCCCCTTAAACCAGATGTAGTCCAGACCATTAGCCAAGACGTGTTTGGTGTCTGGAAGCTCGTAGCCACCAGTTTAGCACTGCGCAAACTGCTAGGGGTGCATTTACTTTTGCTTCATTAGTTCATTGTAATTCAAGTGCTTTAATACTTTAAAAATGATTCTTAAACAATAATGATTTATTTCTGTATTTACTCACATGACAGACTTGAGGACTGATGTTGGATCTGTTATTTTGTGTGTGTGTTTCCTTCCAGTCGATGCCGAGATTGTGTCTATCGATGCATTTAACAAGTCTGTCCCGAACAGAGGCCTGGTGGTGGGAATCACCTTTATTAAGGTACACTTTAACTGCGTCCTTTTGTGGGTTTAATTCACTTAATGACAGTTAATCACTGATCGATTAATTAATTAATTGTCATTAGTTAATAATAAGTAATGACTCAGATTAATGACGCTTTGCTCTAATGTTGAATCCCAAATCTCACTTTCTAAATGTGTTTCTCTCCACAAAAGATTTTGTGCTAATTATCAAAGGGTTATGAGTTCAAATCTCAGTTAAATAGCAATCTTTCTCATTTTCTCTCTCTCTCTCTCTCTCTCTCTCTCAGGACTCGGGTGATAAAGCAACACCGTTCCTGAATATTTATTGCGAGTACGAGCCGGGGTCAGAGTTCAACTTGGACTCCATCGCTCGTAGGTGACGCAGTCAACACATGCTTGTTACCGCCGACAAAGAGGTTATGTTTTCAGTTTTGTTTGTTGTTTGCTTGTCTGACTGATCTCCATGAAACTTTGTGGAACGGTGTAGCATAGGCCAAGGAAGAACCCATTAAATTTTGGAGTGGATCCGAGTCATGGGGCGTATCCACGAATTTATTTTCACTTTCACTAGCGTTATGAGAGATGGCGGAAGTCTGCAGGCAACAATGACATACATCTTAAAATCCAGTAGATGGCAGTGAAGTTCAGTAGTGAAGAAACATAGCCAGTGTAGAAATACGATAACTCCATATCACAATGTACGTTCATGGGTACCAGTAATCCTTTGGGATACACGTGTAGGCACATAATTCTCATAGTTTTGGAAATATATCCAGATGTATAAAGTGGCTGCAGTTGCAGATTTGCATATCATAGAAGAGTCGAGTATTGTCTTTGGGGGAGGTCTGTACTCTCTGAGGGCCCTTCTAGTTATTAGTAGTAGTAGTAGTAGTAGTATTGGCTGATTTATCAGGACTTTAAAATACTAACATGGGTGACTACAGACTAATAAGACAGGAGCATGGTTATGTGCTGAAATGTTTGCTTCGGGACACTGACCCACTCATATTTTTAAAGCATTATCCAGTGAAGACATGTTTTATTTTATGAAGTCACTCAGGATAAAAGCATCTGCTGAATGAATGTAAATATGAAGAGAAAGCATGTCTGTATTCCCCACAGAGAGCTGCCTGAACCTGGAGCTGCAGTTTACTCCCTTCCAGCTCTATCACACTGAGTGAGTGTTTACTTTCTAATCAAGTGCACTCCACTTGCGTACTTCTAATGCTTATGTATTAGAACACATATGGAGTCGTTACTTGTCAGAAACGAGAGGCATTTGTACTATTTTGGTGTGTTTGTTGCACAGTAACGAGTGTGTGTGTTGTGTTTCTGTGTATGTGGTTTGCAGGCTGCAGTACGACGAGGGTAACAGAGAGACCGTGTTCCTGCTCAGTGGACATGATCAGTGCATCCACCTCTATAAAGAAGTAGGGTGTGTGCGTGTGTTCCTTGCTTGCTTGCTTATAATGGCCATGAGTGTTTGTGTGTGATGTCGTGGATTTTCATTCTGATTTGTAGAATAACTTTTCCATCTGATGGGTTGATTAATCTCTCTCTCTCTCTCTCTCTCTCTCTCTCTCTCTCTCTCTCTCGGATTGGCAGAACGCTTCACTGCATCAGTTTGAGGAACAGCCAGTGGAGCGTTTCTTCCCCGAGCTGACGGATCTGCCCAGCAAGTGAGCATTTGCTTCATTTCCAGTTTTACAAGCAGTACGCTGTGAGTTTTTATTTCCGCTCGGCTCAGGTGTGACGTGATGGTAATATCTGACGACTTCAGTCCTGTCCAAGCTGATGTTGTCTCTTGCAAGGGAAAATATTTTTGGTCAGTGCTTCAAGCTGGATTTATTCATTTTTGCCTGTTAATCCAAAGAATATTTTAAGCTCCTCCGGTCTAACAACTTTTTTTTTTTTTTAAACACTTTTAGTTAATTATTGTGTAATAATATGCAAGACATAAAAGAACTGATGGTGTGTCAGTGTTTATCCTGTGAACACAGTGTGGCTGTAAATGAACGACCTTGTAACTACCTTGTAGCTAAGTACAAGGTGGTTAAAGTTCATTGTCTATATTATATATATATATTATATATATAAAAAGTAACCCCGTCAAGTAATGTAGCACAAATTGTGTGTGTGGTTTGCAGTGTGTTGTGGATGAACGTTTTGAGTATTGACGGTGGGCGTCGGCTCACAGCATTTGGCTGTCAGAACGGCTGTGTGGGGCTTGCGCTTCTCAACCAGAGAGGACCTGGTAACACACACACACACACACACACACACACGATCAAACAAAATCAAAATATTACAGTATAAACACAGAATTGAAAACATTTTTATTTGTGACAGTTCACACTTCGGTGTGTGTGTGTGTGTGTGTGTGTGTGTGTGTGTGTGTGTGTTAGAGATCCTCCAGAGTTGGCGTTTGCAGCAGGACAGTCCCATATCCACAGTGTTCCTCTTCCCTCTGAAGGTGGCGGCCCAGAACAGCAACACTGACGGTGTGTGTGGGGGGGTCCTGCATAAGTTGCCTGGGTTTGTGGTGTATTTGTAAGCTCACTTGCGTGTGTGTGTGTGTGTGTGTGTGTGTGTGTGTATATACAGAAGATCAGCGGGATCAGGTGATGGAGTATAACCTGTTGGTTAGCAGCACTATAGAGATGGCGGTGGTTTACAGGTGAGGCTCAGATGCCCTGTTCAAATAAAACTATTGGCAACCCTTTTATTTCTAGTTATATAAAATTAAATTGGCTGATACTATTGATACTCAGAAGCAGAGCTGGATGATTGTGTGTGTGTGTGTGTGATCAGAGATGTAGAGCGGTGTGGTGTGAGCAGGCCGGTGTGTTTAGCAGGCAGCGATCAGTGTGACGCCGTGCTTTGTGCCCTCCTTATCGACCTGGACTTTGACGGACAGCTGGAGGTGCTGCTGGGAACGTATGGACAGGTACACACACACACACACACACACACCAGACACACACTTGATACACACTAGACACATGCTAGATACACACTCGACACATGTTTGCGTTTCTCCTCCACAGGACCTGCTCTGCTACAAATTCCAACAGCCTACAGCCAGCACAGAGGGGTGGTTCCAGCTGATGTGGAGGCGGAGCTTCAAGAGCCCCTTGCTGTCAGTCATCTACCTGGACCTGACTGGGGATGGAGTGAAGGAGCTGGCCATTCTGACCATAAAAGGACTGCATATATTACAGGTCACTGTTAATTCATGCAGCAATTTTTAAAGCAAAATTTTATTTTTTTTTTAATGTGCATGTTTGCCAAATGACTGGCAGCTTTCTCTCAATATTTATTTCTCTCTTGACATACTGGTACTAGTTTGTTAGTATAAATGAACTTTTTTCAGCCTAAAATAGTGCAAAACGGTGTCCCACAAGGTTCCGTTTTAGGCCCCTTGTTATTATTCACACTGGTAGACTTCCTTAGCATTCTGCGATTCTTATTTTTTGTCTTTGTTCACTTATGCCTCATATTTATTTTTTTCTCTCTCTATCTCTCTCTACAGCACAGTCTCAGCAGCACGGCTGATCTTGTTCTGCAGCGGCTGGCCAACAGAGTGGCGAAGCTCTCCACTGCCCCTGAAATCCAGCCAGTCACAAAGCAGGATACTGAACAATGATCACATCAGGAGCACTTCATCCTGAAAGCCTCCTGTACAGAAGTATTAGTGCACTTCGAGGGATGCGGGCAGCCATTTTGGATTTGTCACAGTCGCTACGGTTGTGTAGTCTATTTTTGCTGGAACTTCAGCCATTTTAAGAAGCACTCCAAACATTAGACCTCGACCTCTTGATTAATTTGTTGTTATTATGTGAGTGTTCATAGGTGGCTGAGGGACTGTGTGTTACCCACAATGCACTGCAAGAGGACAGTACAACACTGAAAAGTGGCAGCCAGCAGGGAGTTGGTTTACAATATGACATTTAAATCATTGTTAAATGAACTGAAGCACAATGTTTGCTATGCTCTCTACAACATACAGCCACAGGGCATTGTTTATTGTTTGAGTGTCTCTTTGCTCTCTTCTACACATTCAACATTTCATATCCAGTGAAACGCAGTTGGCTGATATTAGCTAATAGTATTAACCATGTGATAACAACATAGTGAAGAAAGCTTTCAATATGTGTGATGCATGTCATTTATTTGATTTGCATTAGAAATTGTAACATTACACATGAATAGCATAGACATGTAATGATAGTGCGATGATATTTGTATTGCGATACAAATTTATGATTCAAATATGGAATAAAAAAATTAAATGAGATTATCAGGCTGCGTAATCTTAGTTTTTCTGAGCAGTAATTGCATTGATTAGACAGCAGAGGGCGTTATAACGTGACTTCATCATAGGCTGAAGTAACACAGCTCTCATGCTGCAAAAACAAAAAAAAAAATCTAAAATGGGAAATAGCTGTTGTGTGATTGACTGTACAAACAGATTTATCAAGAAGTCAGAGCTCTCTTTTTACAGACTGCTGTAACAAAGAAAAGAGAAGCAAATGGAGGCAGTACGAATGTTCATGAAAGTTTATTAAGAAAAGGCCTATTTATTATTACCTTTTTTCATTTTTAATAAAAGGAATATTTTAGTTAAGAGGCTATTATATTTTTATTCCAACCTTTATAAATGTTTTTTTTTTATTTAGCAAAAGGGATATTTAACTTGATAAAGGATAGAAAAATAAATAAATGTTGCATTTTTTCGGTAATAAAATTTTCATTTATTTTTTTTAAAAAATATCGTGGGAAAATTGAATCTATTCATGAATTGGGTGAATTATTACATGCCGAGAATAGCATAAAAGTTACATCCACAAATAAAAAAAGTGATAATTCTTCAGTGAAATTTGTGTTATTTATCTGCATTAAGATGTTTGCAAAAATCATGACTTCAAATGTGCAGAAAATGCAATACAGTATGCTTAAAATGTATTTTTTATATCTGCAACTGTAAAATGTTTACTAAATATATTCAAAAAATGTTTTATATGGTTTGTTTTACTGTTTATGTATTGCATTTAACAATTCTACTTTTATAACTATAATTCATAATTGATGACATTTAATTCACTAGCATCCTGCAACATAAGTGGGCGTGTTAGAGATCGGAGTCCAAGCCAATGAAAACGCGGCACGGGAGGAGTTAGAACGTGGCACGGGACGTGCCCATTGGACTTTTGTGCTTTTGTGATCAGCTTCCCATCTCATTTTTTCGCTTCGCAGTTTGTCCTCGTCCGTGCTGCCGTCCTTCCGCTCCCATTTTAAAAGCTGTACTCGGGTCAAGATGGCTGCCGCAACGAGTCGTTATTACAGTGAGGGAGGAAGAGCCACTAAAAGGCAAAAAACGGACAGCGACGGGATGACCACGGTATACGTGTTTTATTATCGCCGACTCAACCATGTATTTGGTATAAGACAAAATAAACTTTGCTTTGTGTAACCGGAGAAAGTGGCTGCTAAACGAGATGCTAACAGGCTAATACGCTAGCTGTTTTTTGTCTTGGCGCGGTGCTGCAGCGGATATTTGAGAAATAGTCATTTTATGGATGTTGGTGTGTTTTGTTTGTTGTTTGTTTCTATTCTGCATCACATTTTTGCTTTATATTGTGTTTTTCTTTGGTTCGCTGATAGTATTTCGGCTTGGGAGGAGGTTTCTGTCAGCGCTTATTGTTCTTACAGCCACGTTAGCTGGATGCTACCCCTACAATATCTACGTATTTGTAACTGAATCAGTTAGAAGTGGCTTTTTGTGACCAGAAAGCACCGCTGTGTGTAATATAAGTAGGATTTGCTTGTGTGGGAAAAAAAGTTGACGACACGTTTTTCAAATTAGTCCCCTGATTGTGGTTATAACATTATTATTATTATTATTATTATTATTACAAACATGCAAATAATATATGGTTCATTTTCCTGGCTGCTAGAACCTTTAGAACTGTTCTCTAGGTTCTCCTCAAATACTAATTAAACAGCCTAAAATGTCGGCTATGTAGTTGAAATGTTTCTAAAACCTGCCATTGTTTGTCTTCATATTGACCTTTGACCTGTGTGTGTTTAGGAGGTTTATGAGGACCCTCATAAGCCCCTGCCCTCGCTGGTGGTGCACATTAGAGGTCTGGTGGACGGCATTACCGAGTCTGACCTGGTGGAGGCACTGCGGGAGTTTGGCACCATTAGGTAGAACACCAAGAGTGCTTTCACATATGTGGTGTTCTCCACTCAGTGTGGATGAGAACATCATTGAGAAACTTTGTCTAATCACAAGTTCTTTTCGGCTCGTTGAGTATATCTGTATGTATGTGTGTGTGTGTGTGTTTGTGTAGCTATGTGGTGCTGATGCCGAACAAGCGCCAGGCTCTGGTGGAGTACGAGGACATGGGTGGCTCGTGCAACGCGGTGACGTATGCCAACGACAACCAGGTGTACATTGCTGGCCGGCCCTGCTACATCAACTATTCTACCAGTCAGAAGATCTCTCGGCCCGGGGACTCGGGCGACGCCCCAAGTGTCAACAACATCCTGCTCTTTACCATCATGAACCCCATCTACCCCATTACCACGGTAACATACCCCAAAACGCGTACTAATTGTCAGCATTGGTGAGAACGTGTCATCTAAACGTGTTGCTTCTGGTTTGCAGGACGTGTTGTACACCATATGTAATAACTGTGGCCCTGTGCAGAGGATCGTGATCTTCAGGAAGAACGGTGTCCAGGCCATGGTGGAATATCCTTCATAAACTCTGATGGGCTTGCTGTGATGGAATGAAGTGTCGCATGATGTTTAATGCTGAATCCTGATGCGTAGCGTTTCTAGAATGGTTGATTTTTAAACTTGCAAGCTCGTTGTAGTATGTATTGAATGGTAGGGCTTTAGTTTACATTTTAGTTCATCACACTTGTATTGCGAGTATTGAGCGTGTGAATTCCTTAACTCAGTGCTCACGTTTGATTCGGTCCAAAGTGCTCAAAGAGCAAAAGCATCACTTAACGGAGCCGACATCTACTCGGGCTGCTGCACCCTTAAAATCGAATATGCTAAGGTCAGTGATCAGCACTGTTTCATCTCTGGGATTTTTTTTTTTTTCCCCTTCCACTTCAAATCCTGCATTTGTAGTTTACTCTCTGAACTAACCAGACCCTACAGAGCCAATGCCGCTAATGGGTAGAAGTTTATAGCTGCCAGTTTAGTTTTGTGTACACTAATCTAGAACGATATCAGTATGCAGATGACTTTTTCTAAATTCCACCTTTAAACTTAATTGAGTTGTGTCTTGGCTTTTTTGCGTTAGATGTTTGGAAGAGACTAAGCGTGGGTATAGTTGATGTCCTTTTTTTTTTCCCCCTCCCCTGCAGCCAACTCGACTTAACGTGTTCAAGAACGATCAGGACACTTGGGATTACACCAACCCGACTTTGAGCGGCCAAGGTAAAGCACGCACACACACTGTTCCTGGGAATAGTTATGTGGTTAAGCTTCCTGTAGTGACATCACTGTGGAATTCACAAAAGGTCACTTCAGTGGTGTCATGTCGGCTCATTTTTTCATGCGCACACACACGCACTCGTGTATACGCACACGGTCATTGAATTTAGTCTTTATGGTATACACAAGCTGACACACTTTAGCCTCTTGTATGTGTTTTCACTACCAATTCGCATGTCACCCGTGTCACGTCAAACACACAAGCATGCGTCACACTCGGTAGAGCCACCCTCCCTTCCCTCGCTCACTGTCAGTCACTCCGCATGGCGCTGCACCCAGAGCACACAACATGGTGGAGACTTTTTACTTTATCTTATAAACTTGTTTGCCTTAAAGGAAAACATCTTCCTGAAATGCTAATTAGCCAAAGGACCACTTAGTTTTATGCTAATGTGAGCATGCTAATTGGTCCCTTATTACTTTACCAGTTCTTACATTTCAAGAGGTTTTCATAGGATTATTGTTGCTATGAATTAACTAAGTCTAGTGCTTACAAACTGATTGGGTTAACCTGGTGCCTGATGCAGATCTATTGGGTGGGTGCTGGAGCTTAATGCTTGCTCTCGGATAAGATCCAAAATGCGGAAGCTGCTGGATGAAGGGTTTCATGCAGGTCACAACAGATCAAGGGCAATTGGTTTCTGTTCATCTGAGGGGCTTCAACAGTTCTGCAGAATTGCGTGAAAATTCCCCAAGTTACCAGTGAAACATGATGGCTGTTGAATCCTGGAGGTATGAATTGATGGTGAAGCTGATAACTAGTGGTGCTGTGAAAAACCACACATTCACACCTCTTTCAAAACAAACATTTCCTGTCCTTGAAGGGGTGTCACTTACTTTATATCTATGGTAAGTTGAAAACTCTGCAGCTCTGTCACCCAGACAAGCTATTGGTCTTCCATTCTGGTTTGAAATTTGAGGTGTCGGTAGAACTCGCTAAGCCCCTTGGATGAGTAGTTTTTCATTCTTTTGTTTAGTTTGTTAGTGAAATTATTAGTTCAAATACTTTTCGCAATTGTATTGTAACTGATTTAAGGGCTAGTACTAATGATTAAGTAAGCAAGCATGTACATTAGTGCCTACCGAACACATGGGTCATTTTGTCTACGATACAAAACGCACAGGCCATTTTTCAAGCGGCATTCATATACTCCAAATGAGCATTCTTCAGAAAACAGCACACCAAACATGCTACTCTTCAAACACCGTGGAATAATCACATGGAGGCATATCTTAAATGTCAAACATCACATGGAACAGAAACACCTCAAAGATGTCTATGCCAAATTTACATGGAACAGAAACACTTCAGAACAGTTGACATGTTTCATCTCCGCGTCAGGACGACTACCCTCTCTGATTTAGCACCATATCTGGGGGATGGTCTCTTTTTGGCTAATACATTACAGCCAATCACAGAAGATTTTTTTTTCCCCCCTTAACACATCACCACAAGTCAACCAAACATAACATGCAGACACTAAGACAGATTGTAAGAAGAGGTGGGAGGATCATACCTTGTGTTTATTCCCTGTTCGCTGTCTTAATGTCTTGTTTCTTTGGTGTGCGGGCTGCTTTGTTTTTGCTATCGTCGCTCCACATTTTTGAGTTCTGAACAGACATTGCCATTCCACTTCCAAGAGTTCAACATCACCAGGGTCAGAGCTTTGCCATGGCACGCTGAGCTCACATTACCACAACAGCACACAGAGTCCAAGACTGTTGCCACACCACACAGAGATCGTCACAACATGGCAGGATGACACACCACTCCAGGATCATCAGTGCACATTGCGTCAGGATCACTGCAATTCTAATGCTACACGCCAACCAGACACTACCCATGCCGACAAGTCGAGGTCGTCATTGCTCACCACACCAAGCAGGTTTTTCTCTATAGATGCGATGAACAGCATGTCATGACGTCACACCTTGTAGTTCAATTTGTCATATTCACCGCACAGACATAGTGCCATCAAGCTTCGACATCATCATGAGAACACATCAAGCATCACAGTATCCCACCGGGACACCACTGCGGCCAACAGCACATTTACAGCACATGGAAAGGATCACTGAAGTGTACATGAAGACATGAGCACCGAACATGTAGCTAGAGCCTCGTCATCCGTCCTTAAGCCCTCTCTCTCTTTGAGGAATCAGGTCCTTCTGTCTCTCTCTCTTGCTCTCTCTCTCCCTCTCTCTCTCCTTTCTCTCACCTTCCTCCTCCCTCTCTTTGCTAACTCTTTCACCCTGAGAGCGGCGTTTCGTGTTCTGACTGCTGTTACGCCTTCCGTGTGACACAGGTTCGGATTAGCTTGGCCGCTACAGTGGCGTCTGTCCTCAAAACCGCCGCTGTGTCTGCAGCCCCTCCTTCTGAACGGTAAGCACTCTGTGTGTGTGTGCCTGGGAACCACTCAAGGCAGCCTCAAAGTACTTGGAAGTCTTAAGTAAAGCACAAAGGAGAACGAAAGCTGATGCCTGGGAATCGAATCTTTGGGTTGAAGGAACAGGGTTTTGGGCAAAGCATCTCTCGTTCAACCAGTTACACCTTGGATTCTCATACCACTATAAGTAAGTACCGCCGTCAAAATGCCAGTTGTTTGGCCTTTCAGCCCTGGCAGCTTGCATACAGCATGAGTTGCCCCTTTAAACCAATTGCTAGCCATGCTTGGTGTGTCTGCTGAAAGACCATTTAATGCCTCAAATAAAGACAATTCCCATACTACACACTAAAAAAAGGTGCAGTCTTGATTTTTATTAACTCCCTTCTGATAGGTTTTAAAGGAACATGTGAGTCTTTTGTTGAAACATGAACAAAGTAGGGATCAGATTACATAATGCCATAGCTAATTATTGGAAGCCTCTAATTGTTTTGTGTTTTTGAATCATCAGTAAATGTTTGCTCATTGTTCCTGATACCCAGTGGACATATGGTCCAGGAAAGAAGACCTTCAACTGGTGGTTCCAGACTTAAGAATTTTTGGCCATTCTTATAGAGCCATTGCACTTTATTTTCGGTGCATTGGACCAGTAAGAAGGTCTTGTTGCAGTTACCGAGTGACTCGACACAAAAGCGTTCGCCCTCTCGTTGAGCTTTTGCAAGTTAGATTCCTGACGATGCCATGGCCATTGGTTGCCAGGTGGCAAGTGAGCAAAATTGGACATACACTCTCTCCTGTCGAGCACAGTGACACTAGCCAGTCATGGGGGTCTGTGAGCTTGTGTATGTGGAAGAGGGCAGATAGTGCTTTCCTCCGAGTGTGTTATGGTGCCCTGTGACACAGCGTGAGCAGCACTTGAAAAAGATGCAGTTGGGTGGTTTAAGGTGTCTTGGATAAAAGCATGTGCTGGCCTTCACCCTCCCTGGGTGGTAGCTGTTGGCTGGTTGGTGGAAAGTGCCAGATGACCAAATTGTGGATAAAGTGGTGGGAGGGTGGGATAAGAGAACTGGTCTTGATACAAAATCCAGTAAGTCATATTAGTTGTCTCAAAGGAAACTTTGTAGCAGATTAGGGTCGAGCACGGATAAACCTAAGCGTTAATTTAAGAGTGGTACTAACTGACTTGTTTGCTCAATTCCTGTCTAGAATGTAGAACCTTGTGTGATTAGCAACAGGTGCTGATTTTCTGGTACTCCTCCAACAAGCTAGTGCATAACCTCCTGAAGCTAGCAAGGTATGCAGCCGAATATGGTCTCTTTGGGCTGCTAGTGGTTAGCGGTTAGTTCCCAAACACTAACCCTAGGCAAACCCAAGTGCTGGAGAAGACCGGGCAGATGCCTTCTAGGGTTTACTGAACCAAAGTTTTGAGAACACACGGTGGCCTTAGCTGTCAATATTTTCAAATGCAAGTTATTAGGCTGTCTGATAGCCCTATGAAAAGAAGTGTGTGTGTGTGTGTGTGTTTTGTTTAAATAAAAACCTTTCGGGTTGTTGGCTAGCTCAGTTAATCAATCTGCCATTTAATTCAAGTGCTAACAATAAAATAATGAGCAATAGTGTGAACAAGTGCAATGTGTGCATCAGTAATGATGTATGGTAAAGAAATAGTTGTCCTACTTGATTTAGATCTCTTGATCTGTTGCAGAAGTACACTTTTTTTTTGTTTTTGTTTTTTTTTTTTTTAAATCTTCTGTGAAGTTAATTTTGTTTTCCCTGTGTTGCTTTTTTATGCATGTCTGATGTGTGTATACCTGTGTCTGTACAGATGCTGATTCAGACGGCAATTGGAACAGTTCTCAAGGTGTGTGTTGTGTGAGATCTAAGATTTTTAAAAGCAACTATGTAAGGATGGGTAATTAGGTTGAACATCTCTACATATCTTTACAGCAGTAATCTTATTTTCAGCATCTTTAGCATGGTGTTTGTAGACGTTGCCCCACCATGTGGTGTTTACAGCTAACGCAGTCCTAGGCTCTCCTGCATGCCAGTCACAACTGCACTGCCCCCTCCTTTTTTAGCCTGTTAATCTCATTGGTTCTTTTGTGCTGCCCCTCCAGCTGATTGGCTCTGGTGTGTATGTATGTGTGTGTTCTCTCTGTCAGACCCCACCACAAATCCAAACAAGCGCCAGAGGCAGCCAGCTCTGCTTGGAGACCACCCACCCGAATATGGTTAGTCACTATCACTCGCACACACACTTACAATGCTAAGCCCTGCCCACTTTAATGAAAGCTAGCTTAAATGATGCTTCTGCTATGCATGGCCAAGCTCTGCACAGAATTACCCATGATATAATGCCACTCGATTTGACTAAATCAGGATCATCCAGCAAGAATGTGACTTGGGTTGCATGAATTTTTTTTCTTTTCTTTGATTCTCTCAAGAAATATATCCTCTGCAAAAGCAGCTTGTTTGTATACGTCTGTATAATCTAAAATGTGATTGATGATGAATAGACCCTATGTAAACTCCTGTCGTAGCTGGTGATTGATCAGTCCTAGTTTACCACATGCTACTAGGCATGAGCACCTGACAAGCTTTAAACTGGAACATCATACAAAGGGGGAATTAGTGGGAAGAATATGTTACCAGTTTAAGCCTGTCGAAAAGCATGTGAAAATCTGGCTAATAATACTTAAAACCTTGCTGTACTTAATACATTTTCAGCTACACGAGATGCGAAATTCCTGAGCTCCCTGGCTGATAGTGTTTCCTGCATCTCTTTAATGTTTCATCTGTTGTACTCTTTCTTGCAGGCGGTCCTCAGAGTGGTTATGGTCCCTACGATGAAACGTATGGCCCCCCTCCCCCACACTACGAGGGCCGGAGGATGGGACCACCTCTGGGTCGGACCCGTGGAGGCCCTCGTTACGGAGGTCCTCAGTACGGTCACGGCCCTCCTCCCGAATACGCCGCTCAGGCCGACTCTCCCGTCATCATGGTTTATGGCCTTGACCCCTTCAAGATCAACGCCGATCGCATTTTCAACATCTTCTGTCTTTATGGCAACGTTGAAAGGGTGAGTCTTTTGAAACCAAATTTCACATCACTGTTTCTCATTGCTGAGTGTAAAAGTGATGCACAGTTTCATAGATTAACTTGTTTAACTGTGGCTCACCAGACATAATGATATTTTTTTGGACATTTTGTGTTGCCAAGTTGGAGGCATTGCATTAATAGTTAATTAAAACAAAGACTGACTGACTTAAATGGTAATTTTAGGTGCATGAGAGATTAAATTGAAATTTATATATTCATTTCACACAATGAATAAAAATCCTAATACATGTTCCTAACACAGGATGTTGACTAATCAATTTACATGCTCACGATTGAGGTTTTTGTATTAATTTGCTCGACTTTTGGACACTTGCTTAACCTTTTGATCATATGTTATGTCTCAAGTTGTTTTGAGCTAAAGTTTTGGACACTTTAGTAACTAACGTGTGTGTGTGTGTGTAGGTAAAGTTCATGAAGAGTAAGCCTGGTGCTGCTATGGTGGAGATGGGAGATTGTTACGCAGTGGAGAGAGCCATCTCGCATCTCAACCACACCATGCTCTTTGGACAGAAACTCAATATTTGGTATGTTCCTACTGAACCAGTACACAGTTAGCTTTAGGTTTGAATAAATAAAATGGTACGTGTACCAATTATGTATTTGGGGCTGTGTGCGCGTGTGTGCGCGTGTGTGCGCACAGGCAGGACTCTGAGCGCTATATGCAGTTGAGGCCTGATAACTTTGCACTATCCTATGTTTATACCATCACTCTGCCCTCATTGTCAGGATATTAGGATTGTTGGTTATTAAGCTTGGGTTATGTATATTACAGTCTGTTAGGTACACAATTAGGAACCTTAAATGCTTTAGTAGCTCTCTACTGTATGTGTAACATAATATGCCATTGCCTGTGGTGCAGCGTATCGAAGCAGCAGGCTATAATCCCTGGCCAGTCATATCAGCTGGAGGATGGAAGCACCAGCTTTAAGGATTTCCATGGCAGCAGAAACAACCGCTTCAGCACCGCTGAACAGGCAGCCAAGAACCGCATCCAGAGACCCAGCAACGTCCTGCACTTCTTTAACGGCCAACCGGACAGCTCAACCGAGATCTTCTCCCAGGTACTTAATATAGCGATTGTTTGTTTGTTTTTACACAGCTGCTTTATTAAATTATTAACTACAGCATGGAATAAACTGTGCTGCTGAAATTAAAATGTCCTTTGTTCTATTTTTTTCCTGCAGATCTGTGAAGAGCTCGTCATAAAGCCCCCGAACAGCGTCAAACTTTTCACAGGAAAAAGTAAGTTTAGTTAAATAAAACTAATGTCTGGGTTATACTTGACACGTCTTTGCGTGCATCAGCAGTAGCAACAGCGAATACCCTTACTCACCTGTGTGTCTTGTGGACCTCTGGAGGATAAAAAGTGGTGTCCACTAGATGGCAGGTTTCCATGTTGAACTGAAACATTTAGTGATTTTCATGCACAGTGATGTTGCACACTGACAAGCTCGGCCCCTCTCTAAAACTTTCTGCCATCATTGTGATTGTTGTCATGAGCTGCATATCAGATCAGAAACTCTCACCGTATGTTACGAAGACATGAAGTTTTAAAAATTCCGTCACTAACAGGAAATCAGTTAGTGTACAAAATAACTATCTGTAATAGTACATAAGCATGCGCTTTGAGACACTACACTTGTTGCCCTGACTCTGTGTGTATTGTACCACGCAGACATGAAGCTTTATTTTCTGAGCATGTGCACAAGCAACACTCCAAATAACCTCACGATGTGCCATCTTGTGTACGCATAGCAAGTATAATCCAGGTTTAAAATGTGAAGCTATGTATACAAATTAATACCTTTTTACAATAGAAAGTTAATGTGTAAACCTTTGAGCTGACTTCACGTGTTGCTCTTGTTTCTCAAAACCCTTGCCACTTCAATAATGCTGACGAAAGCTAATGAATCTTTGCAGAATGTTCCTGTAACACTACTGGGATTATTACAAGTAGACCAATGCCAAAATGATGTTGCTTCACTGTAATGCAAGTACTTGCTCAAGGGCAGAAATGTTCCAGAAAACACTTGAACATTTTTCCATGAAAAGGATTTCTTGATCACATTTGAGATGCCATTTGGCGTTGTAATGAGTTATCGCATCTCGCTATGTGATGTCGAGCTGCCCTCTGATTGCAATGCAAGTCTTAACAAGTGACTACAATGAATGCTGTACCATTTAAGGACAGCCGTTGTTGTTGTTTAATATCAGGACATGCCAATACTACAAAACTATTATAGATACAAGCTATTATTTCATGCACTAAACCTTTTGTTTTTTCTTTTCATGTAAAGATGGCGATTATCACTTTCTTTGTGTCGGTGCTGTAGGTGAAAGGAGCGCGTCTGGTCTGTTGGAATGGGAGACGATCAACGATGCGATGGAAGCGCTCTCTGTAATGAACCACTACCAGATGAAGAACCCAAGTATGTATCCACAGAGCATGAGTTGTTGCACATCATGCTGATATTTAACATTTATTATTTCTTCCAGGGACAGATCTATAAGAAATAATTTGGGGTTTTTTTTTTGTTTTTTGGGGGGTTTTTTGAGTGACAAAGTATAAACACACACACTTATTTTTTCTCTTAGCCGGACCGTACCCCTTCACTCTGAAGCTGTGCTTCTCCACGGCCCAGAATGCTAACTGAACCTGTCATGACCTCTGACCCCCTTAAGTGAATCCCAAGATGGTTGTTTTATTTGTACAACAGTGTTTTTGTTGTTGTTGTTTTTTTTTTCCTGATCTTTTTTAATTGTTTAAGCTTTCCCCCCCCCCTGCCCTGTATATCATGGCAAATTAAGAAAGATGATGAAAGTGATGTTTTTGTTCTTGAAATAAAAGCCATTAGTAAACCCTGTCAGAAAAACGTTAGATTATTTACTCCTGCGGTGCTTCTTATTTCTTTGACACTTGCTACACGGTTTTACAGCTTGGGTTAGAAATATGCAGATTTCATGAAATGACATGTCCAATACCATCGACATTCACGTCATGGGGGACATTTTGAACATTTTTCACAAGATATGTGTTTCAGTATCACTGTTTACCTTGTGCAACATCAAGACATGGTTTAAGGTGTTCAAAAGCAAGTGAGACATCCTGGCTCTCCGAAGTGTCACTTGATGTCTTCTTGTCCAGCTGTATTGTCTTTGCTCTAGGCATGAGAGATTGAGACAATTAAAAAAAAAAAAGTTCCTTTGATCAAATCATCCTGTAACCTGGAAATCATTTATCAGTCAAGGAGCTATTAAGTGTAGGTTTGGTACCAATGCAATAAAAAATAAATGGAACTGAAGTGGAAACTCGCTTGATCTTTACGGAAGCCACTTTGAATTCTTCAGTGGAAGATCAGATACTGTACAACCTTTTATTCCACATTTATTAAATCAGAAACCAATGGTGCATGAGTCCATCCACATTTTCAGTTCAGTTCTTTGGCTTTCATGAACTCTGTATGATCAGGTGATCTACAGCCGAGAGCTTTACTAAAGATTTCCTCTGATGTTTGTGATCGGTGCCACTTTTGTAACACAACGACGTGACTGGTACAAACTGGTTCCAGGTGCAGTGGTGACTCATCTGGTGGAAAATATTCTGCCCCCTTCAGTTTTTGCTCACTTGATTTAGATTTAATTTAAGATGAAGAGAACTGAAGCTGGACTTGCTATCAAAGGTGCTTCTACAAAGCTATAATTTACTATATTGACCCTCACTCTAGATGCTGGAACCCCAAATTATAAAGCAAAAAGATGTTTTGAATTGTTTGTGCGTTAAAAATCAAAAACTGAAATCTCTAAGATCTATATTCACATTCTTTGTTCAGTACATTGTAGAAGCACCTTTGATAGCAGGTCCAGCTTCAGTTCTCTTCAAGGGTTACACAGCTAGACTTGGCAGTTTCTCCCATTCTTTACCAGATCTTCTCACATTCAGTCAAAGTAGATGGGGAGCATCTCTAAACTGTTATTTTCAAGCTTCTCCAGAAATGTTCTATGGGGTTCAAGACTGGGCTTTGGCTGAGCCACTTGAGGACATACCAAAACCTGTCCAGAAGCCACTCGCGGCTTCCCTAGACTTGCATGTAATTATGCTTGTAATAAGTGCTATTTATTGCACTTCATAAATAAACAGACAGTAAAGAAACACTGATGTCTAAAGACTCACTTTATTAAAAAGACCACTGGCATTTTCATAACAGGGGAAGAAGGGGAAAAAGAAAACACCTCAAGCCTAGCTTTGACCCAATTATATGGCTCATTCTTTTTTTCCAAATCATGACACTGCTGACTGTCCCGTTCATTACAGACCACAGTCTCAGGCCTGAAACTAAAAACAATGTCTTAAAACCATTAAGAAAACATTTTTGAAATGGAAAGGATACTACAGTGTAAAAGGAAAAAAAAAAAAAAAAAAAAAGCAAAGAGAGGTAGGCAGGAGAGCAGAACATGTGGACACAGATGTTTAAAATGGAAAATGGAACAGAAGTCATAATGACACCACTTGATGGAGGTTCATCAGTTGACAGAGGTACAGCAGAAAAGCACTGGGACGGGGGGGGGGGGGGAGGGGGGGGTCAAAGATGAAGAGGGGGTCAACGTTCCAAATCAATCAGCATCAGGTGTTGGGCTCTTTCTCGGGCTGACGGACCTGGAACGGCTACAACACACACACACACACACACACGGGTAAGTGCAGATCACAATTACACCCATTATGTATGAAGTCATGTTCCCTGTGGAAAACATCACACTACTCCGAGTCAAGTTCAGGTTGATTTGTGAGAGGCGGAGATTCCCAAGATTTCAGTATGCGGAAGAAGTGTCAAGTCAAGTTTATTTGTATAGCGCTTTTAAATAACATTGTCGCAAAGCAGCTTTACAGAAAAATAAAGACTTGAAGCATATGAACAAATTTTATCCCTAATAAATTCATTTAACCCTGATGAGCAACCCTGCAGCAATGGTGGCAAGGAAAAACTCCCTCAGACGACGTGAGGGAGAAACCTTGAGAGGGACCAGACTCAAAAGGGAACATATCCTCATCTGGGTGATAACAGATAGCATGATTATAAACAATTTGCTTCTATAACTGTGTCCTATATAGTCACAAAGTACAATTGTGTAACCAGGAAATTCATTATAGTTTTAGCATGAAGTCTATTTCAAAGTGCGTACTGTCTAGGTACTGAAAAAGACCTAAACACAGACAAACTCATAAATAAAATAGCGATTATTATTATTCACTCAAGTTGCCTGCATTCAATTGAGCTGCTGGCTAAACGATGCAGCTACGTGTACTGGTGAACAAATCATTTAACTGAACGGAATCATAATTCATCACTGAAAAGACTCAAACAAATCAAGCGTGTGAGAGAAAAATCCAGGAAGGGCTCACCTGTCTCTTTTCTTGCTTAAGGAGCGAGAACGAGATCTGGATCTGGATGCGCTGCGCGCTCTCTGTCTGGAGAGAGAGCGGGAACGTGAACGCGAACGACTGTTCAAACCACAAAACACAAAGAGAAGAAAGGTGTTGATATACAACCTTCACTTAAGTGTAAGATTTCCAAAGGAGTGAAGAACCAAGGAAATCAACTCCAACCTAAGTCTTTTCTGAACTGACACTCAAACCTTCAAAAACTTGCTTCAAAATGTACAACCATCCAGTTGAATTTCAAATCATCTGCATAAGCAACTCTGCGGGTGTGAAATCACGGACGAACCAGATGTTATACGAGGCAAGTATTTATAGAAAAGACTTTGGGTGAGAAACTTCTGTTAATTAATCAGCTACATTTGCCTCACAGCTCTGGTGCAAACCTACAGTAGCAAACAAGTTGTTTATAAAAATGTGTACATTTGATATTTTTGCAGAAATACTCCATCAGTGCTGCGTAAACACCAGTACACAGCAAACCACTCATTCATCCTTCATTTTTAAAGCACTCAGTGCAACCAAAATGTACGAGTTCGGTGTAAAATTTACTCAGCATTTTATATTAAAGTTCAACCCAGGAAAAATGGAGACTGCAGACAGGTCCTGAACAGAGCGTCTACAGTGTGCGTCTTGTACCTGACCCTGCGGACTGGTGTTCTGGACCTCCTGGCAGGACTTCTGGATCGGCGCACCAGGGAACGAGATCGTCGAACTGGGGTTCGGGATCTGGAGCGGCCCGGGGATGCCGACCTAAACACACACGCACGTTTGACAATTATTAATGCAGTTAATTATTGCTATGCCTGAACCTAACCCTAACCTTAACCTCAACAATGGAGGGGGAAAGAAAAAAGAAACCCACACTATCCTTGTGGGGACCATCCAAATGCCTTCACAAGGTCAAAATGGTCAGATTTTACTATCCTTGTGGGGACATTTGGCCCTCAGTAGTGTGTGTGTGTGTGTGTATGTATATATAATATAAAAACCACCATTTAGCTGACTAGCCTCCACAGAAACATCCAAGAGCTGTGATTGATCAGCTGTTGAGATCTGTGAAGTACGAAGCACAGCAGGACTCACCTGCTCCGCCTTCTGGAGTAGGATGGAGAGCGATGCCTCCTGCAACACACACACACTTCAAAGTCAACATCACAGCCCTATAGAATTAGTCACCGAAAACACTGCGAATAATAATGTGCACAGCGTTCTTACCGCTCGTTGCTACGGCTGCGAGAGTGGTAGCGACGGCCACGAGATCTGGACCGAGAGCGAGACCTGAACAGACAATTAAAAAAAAAAAAAAAAAAAACCCACAATGGGCTATTATTGCGTGGCCACAAAGTAATTTGTATACAGATATTTTAGAACCAGCTTCTTTAAACTTTCACTAAACATTTGGTGCTGCAATTCCTGTGTTTAATCACACACCCCAAATAAACACAGTCTTAAAAAGTGTTTTATTCATTTTATAAACATGGCATTTTGTCAGTGCTAACAATTTATTCATGAGACACGTGTGCGCACGCACCTGCTGCGTCTGCTGCCTCTCTTGTTGTAGCGGTAGCAGTCATAGGCGTAGTGGCCCGTCTCTCCGCACTGGTAGCAGCGGTCATTTGGATCAAACTGTCTGCGGCTTGGCCGACCGAAGCGGGACTTCCGGGACATTCCGTTTGACATCTCGACACGGATGCGGGCCCCACAGAGCATTCTGGGAAAGAAAGAGGTTACTAAACATCACAGCAGTCATTCAGTAATGTCACGTTCATAGCCACGCATAATTTTGCCCTTTACAAATAAAGATTAGACATTTTTCCTAGAAACAGCTTAAAACATGAAAAGTCAATTGATACTGTATAATATTTTTATGTACGTATTTTTATGCTGTAGAACAAAGCTGGCCTAACACAAAAACAAGCCCTAGTTTTATCATCATTTTTGCACTTTTACATCCATAAGGGTACCAATACTTCTGGAGTTGACAAGGAATATATACACAAAAAAAAAACCAAAAAAAAAAAATAGGGAGGTTCTCATCAGATGCTGCCATAAACTGATTTCTTTAAACCAGTTTAATTGCAAATCAATATTTAGCCAGTGTTATGACCACAACTCAGAAATCGAGTCATGTTAAGTTATTTAACAGGCTAAAAACATTTAAATATTTAAAAAAAAAACAGTAAAAGATCACTGGGAGTGTTGCATTATGTTCCTATGTGACTTCACTGAAGCTTTCTTTTTAAGAAAGGAAATGCATGTATCCTTTTTTTTTTTTACTTAAAAGTGCATTTTCCCCCCATTTTCTTCCACATGTTGGGATATTACACTGACAAGCACACCTATAAGAATAAAAACCACACTGTTTGGGGTTGAATAAAAACATGGCCGGCCTTTGTACAGGAGCCTCATGGAAAACGTTAAACCCAAGCTGACTCACTTTCCGTCCATGCCCTTCACAGCATCCTCAGCGTCTCTGGAGTCTTCGTACTCGACAAAAGCAAAGCCAGGAGGGTTCCGCGCCACCCAGACGCTCCGCAGAGGCCCGTAGTAGCTGAAGGCACGCTCCAGCTCACCCTTCGCCGCACCATTGCCCAGGTCACCCACGTACACCTTACAATCCAGGGAACTCCGCGACGAGTAAGACATCTCGAACCTGCAACCTGGACGAGTTACAGCAACTTAAACCCAGATCTCTACAATCTCAGAACTTTCATCATCATCATCATCATCTCCTCCAAAAGTCTGCCTCTTGCTGAAATTCTGTTTGTTGTTGTGCAAGTCATATTCAACATGTCTGATCTCCAACTCTGGGTCACACACACAACAGGTATTTTGCTCCCGTACATCAGTTGTGTGTCTAAACTCACATCCAGCTTAGACAGAATTAAAACCGAAAGTCTAAAAGTCGAGATGGCATGGAAAATTATGAAAGACACTACAGGTGGGCGATAGGACAATGGTGAGCTCCAACAGGAAATTGATGCTAATCCAAGACGAATGATGACTAAATTTCTAAAAAAATAAATAAATTGAGAGGTGCACTTTTAAACAGCTTGTAGAATGGGCTAATACAAGCCATGTATCTGAATTTATTTAAAAAAATTTAAAAAAAAGAAAGTTTATAACTTCTGATTTATGTGCCTACTGATTTGTGTATACTATAACTAAATTAGCAACAGCAGCAGGAGCATAAATATGTACATTCTTTATGAAATGGTCTCATACAAGTAGGAGCTGTGCAACGTGATGTAAAATCTATGTCGTGGACAATTATATCAAAAAACATTGTGCATACTGTTATATCTTTGTGCAATGTATTGTGATGAGCAGCAGGTGATTTGATGCTCAGGTTTTTGTACGGTTTGCTATTAAAGGACCATTCAAGTCAGGGGATAAGCAAGAGTGATGTTATACTGAAAACCGGTATGGCTGGGATTCTGCTGTCAGGAATTGAAGCTGTTTCAATATTCAGTTTAAATCGCACAACTACCAGGGAGATAAAAAAATAAAATAAAAAACCAAGACGAGATGTCAAAGATATCACACACGTATTTACAAGCTATTTAATTATTATTACAGCATATTTTAACTTCACTGAATTCAAATCCCAGAGATACTAATGTTAATAATTACCTCACCTCAACATGTAAAGCTCATCCCGTCCAAACAGGGCTCAAGATGTGTGTGCTCCACAGTAATTTAAATAGTTACAGAACTATAAGGTGAATATGGAATAAACTACACACCTTTTAGACACAACCAAACCTCCATTATTATTATTATTATTATTAAGAAACAAAGGATCCAATGGACCCCATTTGTGATGTTCTTAACTCGCCCTTCACAAGCTGTATCGTTTTTGTGCAATATTTTAATATAATTATAATATTACAGCGTTGTAGCCACTGTTCAACGCTACCAGTTATTAACCAACAACTTGTAAATTAAATATAGCTCATACAATTATTGTGAAAACGTCTGTAGATTAATAAAAGAGCGACATGAAACCAAGTTAGTCGGTTAGCACGAAGCTAGTAACGCCACTAAATACGCGTTAGTCAGAGCCAAGTTTAGCCAACATGCTAACAGCGTCTTTGTTCGTCAAATAGCTGCAAACCCAACATTTTATGCTTTTTTCCCACAGATTACCTCAGCCATCCAACAGTAAAAGT
This sequence comes from Gogo arcuatus, assembly GCA_028570945.1. Taxonomy (NCBI): domain Eukaryota; kingdom Metazoa; phylum Chordata; class Actinopteri; order Siluriformes; family Anchariidae; genus Gogo; species Gogo arcuatus. The sequence goes on from JAOTRR010000032.1 coordinate 15,674,820, forward strand.
CACATTTATCAGAAAACGTGTCAGGTTTTGTTTCCCCCCCCCGGTTTGTTTGTTCATTTAATCCAATTTCCTGACTAATTTATGGAGTATCAGGGACGACCCTCAGGTATTTAGCGAACAATTTATTGTTTTGTTTTTCTTTAAAATAAATCCACACAAAACACACGTCAGTCTTGAAAAAAAAAAGCTAAGATGTTACATTTATCATTATTTGTTTTAATAATCTGTAGGTTTCGCTTTATTTCTAACACTCAACATCCAATCAAATCGTATTGCATCCTGGTCCCAAATGGCTGCGTGTCCCCTAAATGAGTACGCTCCATGAAGACAACAAACAATGGAGCTCGCGCCCTGTATCGCGCACTAGGTAGTGAAATGGGCAGCCATTTGAAACACGGCCGCGCCCCCCTCCAACTCTCTCTCACACTGTCGTGCGTTTTTGCGCTAACCTGAACAGAAACCAAATCAATAAAAACGCATCCTTCGAGTGGATGTGATAAATCGGATTTGTGCTTGCTAAAGCAAATTATATACAACCCAAAACAATTAACACAAATTAAAAAATAAACAAAAAAGACGTGTAAATCGTGCGTGCTAGTTAGCTTAGCTTAGCTTAGCTTAGCTTAGGGGCAGGCGTATTTGTCGGCCTCGGACTCCGCAACACAACGCGCGTGAACGTGTGTTTCCGGTTGAACACGCAAACTCGATCTGAAACCGCAATAATGTTCAATACACGGAGAATCGGCAATAAACACAATAATGATGTGCAAACCACTGCAACGAGTAACTGTGTTGTTTTTAAAACCGATTTCCATTTTATTTTCTTACCTTCTTCTACTGATCTCTAGCGTCACATTCACTCACGCGCTCACGGCCTCTCGTTTCCCGGAAGCGCAAGCACGGTTTCCAAAGCTGAGCGCGCGCCTTCGTGACCAGCCGAAAAGGCGGAGCTTTACAAACAACGATTCTGATTGGTCTACGCGTGCATGACGCGATATAAAGGCGCGTTTTCGTTATGGTTCACTCCGAACCCGCTGTCTGTTCGATATGTAGTGCACTAAAGATGGTGCAGAAGTCACTATTTCCAGTCACACTTCATGATATCGCGTCAAATTAAAGATGAAACATTAGTCAGATGTGTTATGGAGCACTTTTCATTTAGAGTGCTTTGTATAAGAGCTGTATGTATAAAAGATTAGAAGGTTAAACAACGTACTTATGATTAGCCACATTAATGCAAATCTGCAATTGATAATGAATTAGCGATAAATCTCTGAGCTTTATCAAAACATTCAAAATATATTGAACAATATGAAAGACCAAAAAGTATGAATCGGCCAAGATTAAAATCATTCAAATGTCTCACCCACTTACTTACCCGTTCGAGAGATCTTTAAAAAAAAGAAAGAAAGACTAATCTTAACTAATGCACCTTTAACAGTAGGCCTGCCTCCTCCACAAATATTATCAAGGGTTATACTGCTTTAGGAGATCATTAAAGGGTCACAGGAAGTACTCAGGATGGGTTATATTTCTTTAGGAGATCCACTACACAATTCTGAGATCAAGTCATAAGTAGGACTTTATTTGATTTTCTTTTCCTTATCAAGCCATAAGCTGCTAAAGTGCACTTAAAGACACAGCAGGTCACCTAGCCAGCAACAGCCAAATCTAGAGATTACGAAGACACAGTGTAGCAAATGATAATGTGATTTTATTTACATATGAACCAAACGATAAACCCGTGTCAAGGTCCTTAACTGTAGCTACAACAGCAGTCAAGGTCTAAGGTGGAATCAGTCACATCATCGCAGGCAGACTTAGTACTCAACAGTATTTCTTTTTCATCAGTCTTTCATTTTGTGTAGCTGCACTGTCCTGATAAGTATAATTGTGTCATCAGCATAATGAAAGCCAGTGTTATGTTTGTGAATTATATTATTCAAGAAGTTGAATATAAAAAGAAATCAACAAGGGACCTAAACTAGAACCTTGAGGGACACCATATTGGAAGACTCTACATTAATGCTAATAAACTAGTAACCTTTTGTCAAATAAGATCTAAAGAGGGAACCTGATAAAGGGAGGAAGGGAAAGAGAAAAAGATTGTGAAGAAAGGGAAAAAGGAAGGTGTGCGTGAAAAGGAGGAGGCAGAAAAAGAGAAAGAAAAGAAGAGGTGAAAGATGGTGTGAGAGGGAAAAGGATATAAATGTAAAACAATAACGGACCTAGAACAGAACCTTGTGGGACACCATACTGCACGTTTTTCAAAAGAATCTTCATTAATGTTAATTAACTAGTAACAATATTATAAGATCTACACTAGATACGTTTTCAAGCTTGTCTAGCATAATATCATTAACGGATTCGGTATTAAGATGCTTCCATAAATCAGAATGACATTTCTAATGAAAAAGAATAAGAGCTGTTGGGTTAAAATGTTCTTAAAAAATTTCTTAAATAATAAATGTCTTAAATAATTTCATAAGAATATCCTGGAACAGAAGACATTATTTTTCTGTGTATGATTTTTACTGTTAGTTAATAATGCTGACACATTTTAGTGCTTTATCCATTTAAGTGAGTAAATATTACAATCATACAATATCCACAATAAAAGAAATCATTATTTATATGAGTTCCATTCATTCGTTTCACTTTTTCAGTCCATCAGTTCACATTCAAGTGTAAATATCACTCATGTGAAAGATTTTGGTTTGGTTGTTCAGGATCATTCCTTCTCTCCGAAAGGATGAAAGTGTCCTGTTATAAGAAGTTCTAAAATAAAGTGGAAGAGTTTATCCACCCCGTAGATGAAGCTGATAATGATGGTGAAGAAGGCCTCTTGGTTTCATTGCAGGTGGAAAAAAATGGGTCAGTATGTAGAGGATGAGTTCAGTGTTCCTGATGATGCCATCGTGTACAAAAGTGTAAGAAGGTGTGCATAAGTGTGTTTCCTCAGAAGCCTTTGATGTGACAGTACGCCTCCAGGCTGGAGAAGGTGATGTAGAGGAGCCACAGGCCAATGAACAGCATGGACGTGAGGATCCTGATGACTTTGGGCCCACCCAGTTCTCCGCCCACAGAGGGGCGGCGCCGCAGCATGAGCACGCCCATGCTGATGAAGGCGCAGATGGTGAAGATTGTAACAGAGAAGGCCAGCGAGCCCGGCTCCACGTGGAATGCCTGACCTTTGACCTCCCAGTAGATGGCTGAGATGGACCAGGCCACGCCGATCCCCAGGAAGACGTTCACGGCGTTGCTGCCTGTCACGTTTCCTATTGAGGCGTCAGCGTACTGATCCTGAACTGCTGCGACTTTACTCGCAAAGGTATCTGAGAGAGACAGATGGAGAGAGGAATAAAGAAAAACAGGTAGAAAGGTATAAAAAGGAAAAAAGAGGAAGTGAAAGAGCCAGAAAACAACAAAGAGAAAGAAAGGAAAGAAATAAAAATTAGGCAAATAAAAGAAGGGTTACATAAAAAATAGAAAAGAATGAAAAAGAAAGTGAGGGAATGAGAGGGAAAAGAAAAAAAGGAAAAATAGAGAGGATGAAAGTAAATAAACAGAGAAAAAATGAAAGAATGAGGTGAGAGAGAGAAAACAGAAGAAAGATGGAAAAAAAATTGAGAAAAGAAAGAAAGAAGGTGAGTGGGGATATAAAAAAAGGAAACAGATGGGAGGAGAGAAGGAATCAAGATTGAGGGGCGAGAGAAAGGAAAAAGGGAAAGAAAAAAGGCGAGAAGTATAATTAACTGTTCAAAATATCCTTATTAAAGAGAGCAAAACAATACACACACACACACACACACACACACACACACACACACACACACACGCACACACCTGGGATGGAGGTGCCGAGGGCGACGAACACCACGGCTGTGACGGTGTCCCGCAGCCCCACGGTGCAGCCGAAGTGAGACGCCAGGTCTCCGATGATGGCCGTGAGGAAGCCGATGACGAAGATGGAGATGATGAAGCAAGCCCAGCCGTTCCAGTACTCAGTGGGCGGGACAAAGGCGAATACCAGCTTCCAGAACACCGTCATCACGTGCATGAAATAATCGCAGCAGGACGGCCGGCGTGGCTCACCCCCTTCACCCTCATCGCTCTCTCCTGAGAGACACAAACAACAATTCATTACACAACTTCCTCTGTTCTCCAGCGACTCCACCCACATACACACTTTACACACTTCACATACTTTCAGCATTCATCTTTCCCAGAAGAAGGGCAACATTTTGTGTAAGCAGCCAGTAGTTTCAGCTTCAAATGCTCCTCCCACGGCCCACAAACCGTCTCATATGTGTTGTACACATTTCTGGGCACAAGCTTCAGAATCTTCAGAAGGTTCAGTGCACTGTTTTTGAACGTTTTTGAGACTTTCAAAACAAGACACTGATTAAAACTAGTTCATGGCACCATATTCTTAAATATTATTAAACATTTTGTTTGACACAACTGAAAGTCACATTAGGCCACACCCCCAAACTGGATTGAGTGACACAAACTCTGTGCTGAGGAAGAAAGTGGTTCAGCTTCAAGCAGGAACGATGACTTTTTAGCTCTGTGATGCCTTTTTGCCCATGTTTATAGATAATAGTCTGTCATACAGTGTAACACACACACACACACACACACACACACACACACACACACACAGTACCTGCCCTGACAGTGACAGCCTCAATGAACTGTTCTCTCCATGAGTGTGTTCCAATCACTTCAGCCAGGTTAGTGTCCTTTAACAGACGATCAACCGTGTCCTACACACACACACACACACACACACACACACACACACACACACACAGATTAGCATTAAGTGATTATTGTAAAATATGTTAATTCATCAGAGTTTTGATTTGCACACATCAATCCTTCTGAGCACACACACACACACACACACACACACACACACACACACACACACACAC
>JAOTRR010000032.1:15712100-15731102 GCA_028570945.1 Gogo arcuatus
ATCACACGTCTCTGTTCTACACCGTTCTGTTCACACGTCCTGCTGAAGAGAATCACCTTTATTGGAACCCCTCTAGGACATCATTGTGAAATGGAAGAAGTTTGGCACTACCAGGACTGAGTTTGGCTGTCTGGCCAAACTCAGTAGAAGGTCTAGAAGGTTCTTGGTCAGGGAGGTGACTAAAAACCCAATGACCACTCTAATTAGTGCTTTAGAGGTCCTCCACAGAGAGGACAAAACCTGCAGGAGGTAAAACCATCTCAGAAATACTCCATTAATCAGGCTTTAGGGTTGAGTGGCTAGACAGAAACCACTCGAGTTAGAGGCATATGGCAGGAACGTAAAGAACTCAGAGCATGAGGAAAATCATTCTCTGATCTGATGAGACAAATTTTGAACTCTCAAGACTGAACTCCCAAGCACCATGTCTACCAAAAACCACATCCTGTTAATCAACTGGCTAATACTATTCCTATGATAACGCATGGTGGTAGCAGCATTGTGCTGTGGGAGTGCTTCTCACTGGCAAGGGTGTGGAGAGATCAGCAGAGTGATGTACAGAGTTGAGCTAGCTTTCATAAACCGTCAGAGGCGGGACCTGGATCTGCTATCAGCCAATCAGATCAGTGGAAAGAACAGCTGCACTTTCATGTCAATCTCATGTCAATGCTTTATATTAATGAGACGCACTTTCACATATCAGTCTGTAAATACACCAGGAACCCACAACATGAATCAGAATACATCACAATAACTATCAGAATCAGAGTTTAGTTTGACTGAACTAGATTTCCATTAGAATTATTTATTCACTTAAATTGATGTTTTTTTTAAAGCATTAACATACAGAGTTTGTTGTTCTTCCACTCAGAGAGAAGTGAAAGAAAGAAACCACATCATTTACATGGTGCTGAAATTAGAGACTGGGGGCCAGCAGGTGTATCTCTCTCTCTCTCTCTCTCTCTGAGCTCCTTCAACACTTTCTCAAGCTGCACTATAAAGTTTTCCACCGGAAAGGGTCCTAGACTGCAAAAAAAAAAAAAAGGTTCACCACATCTGCTATAGGGATCATGGAGCCATGACAGGAAGCGTCTTCATGTCTTTCAGGACTGTCTTCTCCATTTCTGGGACAATGCTGCCCCTAAGTGGTGTGTTAAGGAATTCTGAAGGCTGTTTTGCTCTTTCTGATAATGGAGGCAGATTTTCTCCAGCAGTATATACTACAGACACACACACAGGTCCACACTTACTCCACACCGTGTCACACTATTACACACAAATCCACCTTTACAATAAATCATCTAGGTTATCTATCATACCCTTTAGAAAATGATACCATAGTGCTGTTGAATACTTGATTCTGATTGGTCAGCAGGCTGCACGGTTAATATTAATGCGTTTGTTCTAATACGGTATCATTTCTATAGTAACAGCTCATTCACAGGGAATTGTACCACGAACGCTCCAGACAACACACGAAAACGTTTGTGTAATCGCTGATATGGTGAAGTTTGCTGCTTTATGGAAGGAGTCTCCAGTGTCAGCTCTTTGTAACAGTCAAACAGTCAGAACAGAGGAGTTTATGCTTTTCAGTTTCATACATAAGCTGCGTTTTTTTGACTTATGTTCAAGAGAGAGAAAAAAGAGAGGGTCGTCCTGTAAAATAGTTTACATTGGTCATGTTTTGCTATACCTATAAATCTATACCTAAAAATATAAGACATTTTACTTCAGTATACAGTGGATTTGAGGATCAGTGGTAGTGTATTAGCATTGTACGATACTGGATGCATGTTCCACAGTGCTGTTTGGGTGACCTCTCCTATCGTCACACTCACACATATCTCCATACCTACATACTACAGGAGAATCCCAGAGCAACGCTCAGTGCCTGAAAATCGTATTAGGCATTTACACCAACGCTGTCTGCTCTTCCAAAGGCCATGGGTATTATTAGCATTCGCAGTTGGAGAGCGCTCCACTCTCACATTACTCACACCATGTTCTCTTGCACGCCCACACACACTTCATCTCGAAGTCTCCTTTCCACTTCCTCCTTCTAAAACTGTGTGTGTGTATTCAGTTACTGTCTGAAGTATTCTCCCAGTCACCATCAACTCTTCAACAGTTGCAAAATAATGAAAAGGGGCATGATGAAATAATAGCAGCAGCAGTGTCTGATTAAAGGCTCCTGTTTTTCACTGACGATTATGATTTGGACCGCAGATTCAGTTGAAGTAACATGTAACTGAGATATTAGGACATGGAAATATAACACCATAAGAACTAAATTCATAAAAATGTAATCCATTTTTCTGCATCTCTCTCTCTCTATTCGTGAGTTGTGTAAGTGTCCTAGCACATAATTTGGCAGGAGTAACCGTACTGTTAATACAGTCTCTAATTCAGGAAGAGAAAGCTAGCTGCTGTTACACAACAAAGATCAGATGCTGTGTAACCCCACAAGATTTGACTGGACATTCAAATCTAAAATCTAAATGCATAGAGGTGAATTAAGGGTCATTTTACTACTGTTAGTCATAAAGACACAGCGCGCGGATGAATCGGATTAGTTATTGTGCTAATTATAGCTCTAAAACTGATGATAAACTGAATCTGGTGTGTTAGAGAAGGAAAAAAGAGGCTAAATAGTATAGCTGTGTACAGGGGGTCAGAAGGAAGCAGCTGTTATGTTGTAAATATCAAATTATCAGAATTTTTCCACTAGTTCAGTGTGCACACTACTGTCTAGTCTTAGGTAAGTGAGTTATAAAATCGTGTGCAACTGAGGAACTTAACTGTCATGGATATATTAGCAGTGCTAGCAAACTGAAGCAGGTTTGTATGTATTTAAGAGACAGACCAACTGCGTGTGACTGTGCACGAGCGTCAGGAACCGACTCTTTGAACCAACTCTTTTCACAGAGTTAGGAATGACGCTGCAAATACATACCACTTTAACGTTTTTACATTAAAAAATTAAAAACTAAAACTTCACTGAACAATTTAAAAGTCAAAGACCAACAACCTTCTTCTTGTTTCTCAGACAAAATAGCAACCAACCGTCTGACAGCGAAGAGTTAACTCTTTATCTGTGCTGCTAAGCAAACGATCTAAACCCATTTTCTCTCCATCCGCCATGTTGGTCATTGTGCGTCGTGATGTCATGACGCAAACACTAAAAATAATTAGAGGTCAAAGGTTTACACAGCGATTATTCCTCCATTTTTAAAACATATTAAATAATAAACCATATCAGGCAGGTCTTTGAGGAAATAACAGATTAATTTCAAGTTAATAGTTTTATTTTATATTTTTACTTAACATAATATCAAACCATACAAATACTCTGTAGACGAATTACATCGCTAGATCAATGACTAACTCAGTGCCATTAGCATGCTATCGTTAGCAAGTAACCTAACAAGCTTCATATCATTAAAATTTTGTAACAATGTATATTTGTTATTTTAAATAATACAAGTAAATGCTTCATCATATGATGTTCAGAAATGAAGTACGAGTCTTCAGCCATTTGGAACACAAGTCCAACCGCAGCTACTTGGCTAGCCAGAATTATTAGCATAAAGTTGAGCTGTGCAGCTTTTATTGCTGCATGATAAGCCAGATTTTGATTTTGATTTCTTTTTAAGTAGACATGTGCGATAACATACGCATGTGGTTAGGGCATGGGGGGGAAAACCCTCCAATACTAGGATTTGTGTGACAAATGGTCTTATCAGCTGCATACACACTCACGCGCACCTAACCTACATACATATACACATCTGTGTGTTACTTTGTCAGGATCTGAATCAGCAAACTCTTGAACCTGAATCCCACTGAACATTTCAACATTTGATGAAATGAATTCCTTCCAAGATAAAAGGAATCAGGAGTGTGTGTGTGTGTGTGTGTGTGTGTGTAAGACTGAAAGATATATAATAGCAGCTGTGTTAATTTGGTACATATTGGAGGCTGCCATGGCAGCTGCCCCAGTATCAGCTGACCATCTCTTAGCCTGGAAATTCATCTCTACCCTCTTTTCCATCTCCCTCTCTCCCGCTTCTTCTTTCTTGCTGGCACTTAGTGAAAGTCGCCATCTCTGTAGCAAGCAAAGTAAATGTTACTCTCATGTCCTGTTCAATACGTAGCACTTTGTTGAGCTGAACCAGGTCTTCTCTTTCAGTGTAATATGACTGTGTCCATACTGAAGACAACTGGAGATGCTAGTTGAGAGGTTAAAACTACAGACGTCCAGACCTCGGTGGCCTCATAGCTAGTTACATCCATGACTGCAACTCTTCACCAAATAACACCTCACTTCCCTCCAATGCTCCCTGTTCTGAATCACATCATATGAAAAACTAAAGTTTTGCATGAAAAATGTTATCTTGAGCCAGAGGAAGATGACTCAAGCTTATGGCATTAAAGCCCATACTTATGTCTCACTAGAGAGATTTAAAAGTTTTAAAAATCAACCTTAATCTTAAGTTCTGACAATATGTCCTCTTCTATTAACAGTTTTTAAGAAAGGTAGAAAGCCAAGTTATTTTTTTAGAAGCCAATCGGCCTTGATGTTAGACTTTTGACAAGCAAGAATTTGAAGATTTTTTCTCAAATTTCACCAGATTCTGCTTCATCAGCTTTCAGCTTTAGGGTCTTCATGGATGCATGACCTTAGAGATTTATGACCATATGCCTGTGCAGTATAAATCAAGTGTAACACATCTTCCTCCTCATCAAAGTACATGCACACACACACTAGCAAAGTTAGCAAAGCTTCACAGTCCTACATCGTAACTATACATATAGCTCTGTTACATAAAGCTGTATGTTTAATACATTAATATATGATGTTAAAAATGTTCAACACTGAACTGCAAGAATTGAATTGAAATTTGATATACAAAAATTCCAATGAGAAGATCATTCACATTCATTCTCACAGGCGAAATGTGTCCAGCTCTACATGATCATGTGATAAACTCAGTGTTACAGTAATTTCTTTTTCAAGGTCTTTGCTTGGCGGGCGCGTATGGCAAAACTCTCAGTCAGCCTTTTTTTGCCTTTGCAACCCCCTCCCCCCTGCCTTCAATCCTCCAGGCTTATATGGAAACCTATATATGGGGAGGAGGTGGGGTTCTGCAAGAGAGGGGCAGGCCACAGCTGCCACCTCGTCTCAGATGATGGAAATGTAAATGCAGGACCTGTTTCGTAAGCTAAACTGGGCATCAGAGACATGCCCTGTCCAATCGCAGTCCATCACGTTCTAAAATGGACCTTTGGGGTTAGTGGTATATAAAGCTGAACTGAACCCTTCTCCACTGGGTGACCCCTATTTCGGCTTTGGTGAACAGGATCTGATCCCAAGGACTGTTTTGTTGTCTCGTGCGCAGGTAAAGAAATCGAAAAAATTTCACAGAACACCTGCATTCTGATAAGAGATTATGTTGCTGAAAAGGTGACCTAAGACAGGTCCTTGTGGGACACCAAGATTGCTCATTGGTTGGAGGCACAGGAGTGACTTAAAGTGTATCTTTTGCATTTAATTTTCCTTAGTGTTAGTATAAAATATTAGCAGATATCATGCTTAATACAAGCATGCATAGAGCACATATGATTAATCTGTTTTACTATTGATTGCATATATTTTTTATTAGATTTTTCAAGAATGAACTGCAATCATATTTGATTAAATATGATTTAGACATCTTTGCCAAGGGTAGTCAGGTTTTGTACAAATTGGTACAGCTTTTTGCATTTACTGAGTTTTCTGTTGAACAGTTGTTCAGTCATAGCATAGCTGACGAAGTGAAGTTTGACATGACGGCATGGACAGATGCATGTGTCTTCATGAAGTCTGCTGACATGTGATCGGATTTCTGCTGTCATCACAGCAATATTCATTTGTCCATAAATGCCAAAAAATGATCTTGGATCAGGATGATAAATATAGACCCAAGGGACTTGCCTCCAACTGGGACAGATCTCTTGCTAAAGCTATTTTTAGTATGTGATCATGTGCTGGTCATATAAGAGAGGGTTGTGACACCTGTGTCACTCTGCTTTATAATACAGCTGGATGCAATGGTCAGGAGCAGTGGTCACCAGCCTTGTTCCTGGAAATCTACCTTCCAGCAGAGTTCACTTTGCTTGTCCAGATCATAAATTCACTTAATTAGCTGGCTCAGGTGTTTTCAAATTCTGCAGGAAGGTACATTCCCAGGAGCAGGGATGGTGACCACAGATCTAGAGGTCCAAGAACAGCTTAAGAGGAATACCTAGCTCATAATTAGAAGTTTTGCATTGATTTAACCATAGCATATCAGATTACATAATAAACACTGGACAGGAATAGACTGACTATGTGATTATTGTTATTTATAGTTCTGTAAGAATCCTGGCAGAATACCATTCTATCATCTAAATCCCAGCAAGATACAGAGTATATGTTATATCCACCCGTCTATTCATTATTTATGCTGCTTGTCCTACTGATGGTCGTGGGTGAGCTGGAGCCAATCTCAGTTGACTTCGGCTGAGAGGTGGGGTACACCCTAGACAGGTTGCCAATCTATCGCAGGGCTAACACAGAGAAAAACAGTCATTCACACTCACATTCACCCCTGTGGGCAATTTAGAGTAGCCGGTTGACCTAATCTGCATGTCTTTGGACTGTGGGAGGAAACCTGGAGGAAACCCACGCAGGCACTACAAGAACATGAAAACTCCACACAGAAAGGCCCGGGTTGACCAGAAGGTTTGAACCCAGAACTGTGTATATTCCTAATTCCTGTCACACATTTTAATAAGTACACGATGAATACGTGCACATCGACAAGTGAGAGGCAACAGATAGCATATATTTGTGAGTGATATGAGATAGAAACTTTCTCACTGGCATGACTGAAGGTAATGTGAGGCTAATGGAAAGGGTGTACGATCACCAAAATAAACGCTTCTACATATAGACCCTAGAATGACCTCCCTTTCCCAGCCATATCAGACATATGATATGACAGCTGAGGAGTGAAGGTCCTGCAGGTTACTAGGGTCACCATTATACAAAAGAGCTTCAGACCTCTGTAAGTGCGCAGCTGTTGGTATATATATCCTACTTGATTGGTTTAACACCAGACATATCCCCTGACAGTCGCTAATAGAGTCCAATAAGTTCTGAGTTAATACTTATTGACAAAAATGATATTCAGTAGTTTAAGTGGCCAAAAAAGTCACTGATGTAGTGTAAAAAATAAACGATTCAGCCAAACCAACACTTTACATAAGATGAATCCTAAATCACCGGGGGTGGGTGTTAAAAAAAAAAAAACAGGTATAAAAAATGTTAATGACTACATTACTTCTAACTCATATCATACCCACTTGAATCTCCTTCTACAGTGTCAGAAACGCAATCATGCCTTTCGGAAACACCCACAATAACTTCAAGCTGAACTTCTCAGTTGATGAGGAGTATCCTGACCTTACCAAGCACAACAACCACATGGCCAAGGCGCTGACCAAGGACATGTATGCTAAGCTGAGGGACAAGCAGACCTCCACTGGCTTCACTGTGGATGACATCATCCAGACTGGTGTGGACAACCCTGGTGAGCAAGGCTTTTTAACACTTATTCACTATCAATGCGCTTGAGACCTCTGAATAGGCTAGCAAGCCAACAATGTAACTTGTTCAAACTTTTCCATTTGGTTGCCAGTGCATTAGTGTTCAACAGGCCCATGTCACTCCACACAATAGACCCATAATTGTAAAAAACATTTTAGACAGAGTGGTCCTTGGATTCCATTGAATTCCTAATTCTAGAGTGCTTGGCCTTGCCCTTGTCATACTGTAAATGTGTTCTGACTGGTGCATGACTTCTTCCAGGTCACCCCTTCATCATGACTGTCGGCTGTGTAGCTGGTGATGAGGACTCCTATGAGGTGTTTAAGGACCTCTTCGACCCAGTCATCTGCGACCGCCATGGTGGATACAAGCCCACTGACAAGCACAAGACTGACCTGAACTTCGAGAACCTGAAGGTGAGACCATGAGGGGCAAACTGAAGAATCATTTAGGTTCTAGAATTATGAGGTTATGAAACCAGAACTCAAATAGCTAGGTGATCTTTAATACGTAACTAAGTAGTGGTCCACATTAACTAGCCAAGTAATGGTGTACTAGGAAAGCTCATCCCCAGTTCAAAATGGGGTTATCAGTAATGATGGACAAATGAGGCTCCGAAGCACGTATCGAGTATAAGGGGGCATGGCAGATGAAGCCCCGCTTTGAGGTGTGTATCATTCAGCAGAAAACCACGTGAACGATGACAAAAAAGGCCTCGGTTGTGATTCACTAAAAGGTTCATTACTCGAAGTCTCATTCAACACTACCGACACCTACTGCTAAGAGAAATGTACAGCATGTTTTAATTTCGACATCACATCAGTGTTCTGCCACTTTGCATTATTATTTGCATGTACTTTGCACAATGTTCCATTTAAAATAACTTATGTAATATGTTTTTTTAATGTGCCTTTTTTGTTATTTGGTGTCAACTCTTCTTTTCACACACACACACTGTCTGTATGAATTTATGCTCAGTATAATTGAGACTGCCTAATAAAAAGGTGTACATAAAGAGGGGTGACATTTGTGTGATGGACTGCGAGTGCTGCTGCAACCTTAGTAACACTTAGGGGAAACTTTTGATTTTTGTTTAGGAGCAGATTTTTTTTCTCACTGTGTTTGGTTTGAGGCTGTGTTTAGATTTCTCACACACTCAGGATGAAACACTGACGTGAACCACACAAACCGAGGCCTCGTCTGTTATCGGTCACGTGGTTTTCTGCTAAACGATACACACCTCGAAGCGGGGCTTCGTCTGGCACGCCCCCTTATACTCGATATGGAGCCTCGGCTTCAGACGGCCCATCACCAGTTATCAGAATTCAGTATCAGTGGTTGGGGACCTGCAGTGCATCTGTGCTTGTCACTGTAAAACAACCTTGATGCAGAACATATTAGACTGGCACATGTGTATACAAACCTAAATAAAGACTAACTTAGGCTCTCCACAGGGTGGTGATGACCTGGACCCCAACTACGTACTGAGCAGCAGAGTCCGTACTGGACGCAGCATCAAGGGATACGCTCTGCCCCCCCACAACAGCCGTGCTGAGCGCAGAGCTGTGGAGAAGCTGTCTGTTGATGGTGTGCCTCCAATGCAAGCATAAACACAAACACACTTCATCATAGGGTTCTAAATGACTCATTTTCGAGTGCAGACCACACCCTCAACTAAATGAAGAGTGATTGTGGAATTGTAAAAAGTAGGGAGAATTCTGAGAACTTGGGCTGGAGTTCTGGGAGGCTTCTGCTTTGCAAGAGAGAGAATGCCCCATTCAACCCCCACAAAACAAATATCATTACATTCAGTGTTAGAGTACATTGCATAACTACTGGTACTGTAACTGTTATACAACCATCAATATGTATAAAATCAATTAACAATAGTCATATGTTTTCCACAGCTCTGAACAGCCTGGACGGTGAGTTCAAGGGCAAGTACTACCCTTTGAAATCCATGACTGACGCCGAGCAGGAGCAGCTGATCGCTGACCACTTCCTGTTTGACAAGCCCATCTCCCCCCTGCTGTTGGCTGCTGGTATGGCCCGCGACTGGCCTGACGCTAGAGGCATCTGGTGAGTGGCAGAAATGTGTAGGCATAGGGTTGTAGGGTACATGATTGTGGGATTCAGTACACGGAATAGGGTAACAGGGGTAATATGATGTGTAGGGTTCATGAAAGAGGGTAGTGGTAAAGCGTACAGGATACATGATTAGAGATGTTTGGGCGGTCTTCAAAGTACTGATTTGGGACACTGTTTTTTCCTCCTTCAGGCACAACGATGAGAAGACCTTCCTGGTCTGGGTAAACGAGGAGGACCACCTCCGCGTAATCTCCATGCAGAAGGGTGGCAACATGAAAGAGGTCTTCAGGCGCTTCTGTGTTGGCCTGAACAAAGTACGTACACATTTACATATCTACTGCAATGCGCTGATACTTACCAGCATTTTTTCCATTATACCCATCATATGATATACTCCAAACTGGCTTGCTGGTTTAGACCAAAATTCATATTTAAAATTTACCACGTTCATGTATCTTGAGATCAATCTTGCTGTTTTCTTTCCAATGGCAGATTGAGGAAGTGTTCAAGAAGAACAACCATGGCTTCATGTGGAATGAGCACCTGGGCTACATCCTCACTTGCCCCTCTAACCTGGGCACTGGCCTCCGCGGTGGTGTCCATGTCAAGCTGCCCAAACTCAGCCAGCACCCCAAATTCGAGGAGATCCTGACCAGACTGCGCCTGCAGAAGCGTGGCACAGGCATGTGCATCCACATTTATAAACAAAGAACGCAAATGGTCATGTTACAATGTTGGACAAGATAATAATACTGGTGCTAGTATCTTTTCTTAAAAGAACAGTTAGCTGAAAAGTTATAGTTACACCATTTCCCACTTACCCCAACCGTAGCAAATCAGCCAAGTTTAGTTTCTAACATTTTTTTTTTTATTAAGCTGTGGTGTAGTGTGACTGAATGTTATCATGATAAAGCGCTCAAGCTGTAAAATGGAAATATCTTACTGAAAATAAACATTTTCTATTGCCTTCCCTCCTCAGGTGGTGTGGACACTGCCTCCGTGGGTGGAGTGTACGACATCTCCAACGCTGACCGCATCGGTTCATCCGAAGTAGAGCAGGTGCAGTGCGTCGTGGATGGCGTCAAGCTCATGATTGAGATGGAGAAGAAGCTGGAGAAAGGCGAGGCCATTGACAGCATGATCCCCGCCCAAAAGTAAAGAGGCAAACTCCTATTTCCTTTTATTTTCCTTTCTTTTTTACACCAGTGCATCATTCGGGCAGCACAAGGAGTGTTCTAGTGCACTATGAGAGACTGCTTGACTTTGTCCTTTTCTCCTTTTGTTCTTCTTTAACCCCCCTTTCGTTTTTTGACATCCGGTTTGCGTCCGCTGTATGGCTAGTGTCATCTTGGGATCAGATTCCTGGCGCTGGTGCAAAACATCTAGCGTCTCAGTTTCGCCTCAATTTGAACTTTGGTTGTAAAAAGTCAATCAGTCAAATTGTGAATCAATAAAAGTGTACCCCATGAAACATGCCTGTCTGTCTTGTCCTTAGCCATCAGTTCTACAGCCGAATCATGGGAAGACTGTGCATTTTGTGGTTTTCCATGCTCATATGCAAAATACAACAGGAAGTCTCAGTATCAGTACAAGAAGTGCATTCTACACCATCTCTTGGTATTCCACATTCCACTACCAAGAACTAGCTTAAAGGAGCAAAAAATGTCCACAGGACACTTTGGATAATTGTCTCAGTTCTAATATTGTTTTCTAGAACAATAAATATTAGCTGATTACAACATTTCACATGTGTTTCAAATTGATTAAATCTGATCATTTCTTGGTAGCACCTCATATTCATCTTTTGACCTCAAACACAAACGGCTTCAGTGGACAGCAAAAACAAAAGAATTGGCGTTGCGGTTCCAATACTTCTGGATGGGACTGTATATACCTGTACCATGATACTGTTGAATTCATAATTTTGATTGGTCAGAAGATATTGATTAATTTTCTGTAACAGCAGCTCTGACAGTAGCGCAGCTGCAAATCACAGGTTTATATCAACATGCTTGTTCTAATACACTATCACTTCTGTAGTAACAGCGCATTCGCAGGGACTTGCACGGTAGAAAGATTAAAAAATTAGTAATCATTGGCATGGTCAAAGAGACATTTACTGAACGTTTATGGAAGGAGTCTCCAGTGACAGCCTGATCAAGAAAAACCAGTTACTGAAGATGAATACATGAATTAAAAAAGTATTATTTAATTATCGATATCATTTATTATATTATTTATGTGTTGCTTGCTCTCCAATCCCACAGTCAACCTAATAAGAAATGCAAACTCAGATGCACAAGGATCTCAACATCAGTGAAGTTTTATTTCTCTCCAGATCTTTTATTGTTTCCATTTCTCTCATTTTGGCCAGAGGCACACAGATTTCTGGGGAACAAAAAATCCAAACAAACCACAGTCTCATTGCAAATTGCCTGAATCTCTTCTTTTTATCCATCTGCGTTTCTTATCAGTTCTCCTGTCATATTGCATATTAGAATAATGCTTTATGAGAAATGCCATGCCGTCTCAGCACACACACACTCACGTACACACGCGCACACACACACACACACCTGTCTCTCTGGTTGTTCATGCTCGCACACATGCACACACAGACGCATGCACGCACACACTCTCACTCTCTCTCTCACATACACCCCTGCAAACCCTGTTGCGTAGACACATACTTGCTCTCTCATTTTCCCTCTATAACGATTTTCCAATCTCCAATTTTTTCCTTTTCCCCCTCTCTTTCTCTCTCTTTCAGTGTCATGCAGGACTGCAGGTTACTTTTTATCTTCACCACACACAGAAAGTTCTGGAGAGCTAGCAGAGGATTTCTGCACTAGCTAGAAATTAACCTGGAGGTCTAAGATAAATACTATAGTCATATTAATATCATCGTTATTCTTATCTTCATATTTATATGCAGTCAGAGTCTGACTGATATAAATCATGTATTTTCTTTTCTTTTTTTTCCTTCCCAAGATAATTATCCTAGAAAATAAATTAAGTACCTGTGCAAATATCCACAAATTGAAGTGTTCACATTTAAGACATTAGTGCCCCCTGGTGGCAGAGCCGTAGGATGCAGCTGATTCAAGTTGAAGCGAGTGAGTGAGTGCACGGAGGTCTAAACACACACGTTTAACAGATAACGACTCCGGGACGTCCGGATACGACCAGACCAAACGGCTTCTTCACACACCGCTCGGGGTTCGACACGGAAAGCGTCTCCGCTACAGGAGTCCAATCACAGAGCAAACAGAACGATGACCCGAGGATTTTCGGTGAGCGAGCATGTTTTTTTTTTCTTGCGCTCGCATCGAATGCAGAGTGTTTCACAATGCAGATGTGAAAAACAAACAGAAGACAAAAAGATGGAAAGAATGATTTGATCAACAAAAAGGAGCATGACAGATGAAAAAGCTAAGATATGGCACATAGTTTCGATTAAAGGTTCAGTTTGTAATTTTTCTAGAACTTTACAAAGAGCATAATTTCAAAGATACCTTAGAAAAACTGCATTTTGCATAGTTGCCAGGCAACTAATCTCACTATTTTATTAATTTACGTTTAGAGTTTTTTTTTCTGGCCCGGAAATAGGCTCCACCCCAAACCAAATCTCAGTTTAAACACAACCCAATGAGGCTGGTTGAGAGGAAAGACAGGCTTTGTCAATGCCTTCATCGCAAATGAAATTCACCTCACAGGTAGGAGATGAATCCGAAAACAGCAAACTGCTCCTTTAACCGTTAAAGCTGAGGTGAGTAAGGTTGAAGATGCAGCAGGTTTCTCAGGCTGTGTTAACGGTTGAATTCAGATTAGGTAGGAACAGAACGACAGAACTGGACCAGATTTGGAACACTTCCTGTTCAAATTGAGACAGATCAGCTGCAAGCACCATTTACAAACCCTGCCTTGTCGCTTTCTGTGGTTTTTTGATTTGCTACAAGAAAATAACAGATCCATATTTTAAAAGAAATGTTCTAGAGCAGCGCCTGAATTTAGCACACACTTTCAGTTGGAACAGCAGAAAGACCAACTCACAAGCACCACTTATAAGGAAACAAGATGATTGCATCCTGACTCGCCATTTTTTTCTCTGTATTTGATTTGCTACAAGAAAACGACAGCTCTTTATCTGAATTATGGTCCACTTCCCCAAATGGGTGGGGCTTATTTGCTTCTGGCTCTGCTTCACGTTGTTGCCTGGAATTCTGAACTGATCCTGAACTTTAGCTGAGTTGAATCTGGATTCTTGGAGCACAGGGAACCATGTAGTGCTGGGAAAATGGGATATTCCCATTTTAATGCTACACTCTGATCCACTAATTACAACAATAACATTCATCATGGAAGGATAGCATTTGCCATTTCTCTTCTTCTTCCCTTTTCTATGGGTACGATTCCACCACTGGAACCTTCTCAGGCAGAGTGGCGAGGGAACTAGAGGTATTTCCAACCCTCCAGAGGAACTATGCCAGATAGGTCCTGTGCCTTTTCAGTTCCTGTTCTAGATTAGCCACTTTTGGGGCGGGGCTTGCCGAATCAAATGCCACTATCCAAATAATTTGGGTTCTTCCTTACATCGTGCTACAGCATAAATATTCTTGAAGTGTGAAATTCCTGATTTAAAAAGTTGCATTAATGGTTAACATCATATTCTTGCAACAGAGGAAAAGCAAGAGCAGCAACTTGCTTTGGCATCCATCGCACCATTCTGGAATTTTCCACATTGGTCACAGATGTTATGTAGAACAGGAACTTGTTCAGGAACCCTATAGTTCTAATTCAGGAAAGCTTAGTTTCTGAAACGATTCCAGTGGAAATACTCAAGTTAGCGATCAGATTTGGTTGAATTTCTAGAACCAAGTGCACCTTCTGCATCTTTTCGTACGTCTATTCAGCAAAGAACCACTGACACAACCTGATCCACCGCCAGAGGGGGTTTCACTGCAAAAGCTCACGGGAGATGGAATTCTCACTGAACTGTAATTCCATGAGAAGTTCTAAAAAAGGGGAAATCAACCAATCACATACTGTTTGAGCAGTGGAAAGGCTTTAGGGTATATTCAAAGTTTTACTTTTGTCTTTTAACGTCATTGCTCAACACCTCTCACTAAATGGCACTGGTTTACTCCGTCACACAGATGACGAGGAAATTATGCCGAGGCATTTTCAACAGTGTTCAAACAGCCTGGATTCCAAAGCTTCAAAATTCAAGCTAATACCACCAATCGCTAACTAGCCAAACTAAACTGGGCGGAGCCAGTGCCGTATAGCTGCATCACATTCTGGAACTTTCTGTCTCCTATGCATAGCCTCCAATACAGTCATGTAACATATTCAAAACATCGTATTTGTGTAACGTTGTGTATAACGTTAGCTACCTTAGCTTCTCAGAAAACACACTGTGGCGAGGGCATGACACGTCTTTGTTGCTGTATAGTAACTGTAGCCGCTCTAACAGAATGGCTGGCCCCAGCCCTGTTTCGACGTTGGATTTCTCCTTAATATGACGTTTTACGTTGCTGTAAATTGTTTCAGAAAATGGTCGTTTTTAGGACCTAACAGCAAAACCTGAACGTTATCCCTTATGCTTGAGATTTATGTTCTCCTACTAAATGATTATAACTGCACGAGCCAAAACATTAGCACCAGAATCGCTTATTACATCAGAAATAGTTCAATATATCGTACTTAATGTGTTCAGAGTGGAGGTTCCTTTAACTTATCCAGCTAAGTGAGAAACCTCATGTGGTACGTCACTCCCCCAGGAGCTGCGTTAACATGGCCATATTTTATAAAGTAGACACGCTCCTCACACATACCTGACATCGCTCGTCTGGAACTCGGCCAGGGTGAGAGTGAACTCAGATGTCAGTCTGTGATTGGTTGATGTAAAGGAATACGCCTGCGCCAACACCTGGCGCTTATGTGTGAAAATTTGTTCCAAGGTTATCCTGTTAAGTCTAAGGGCAGATGTAGAATTCTCTCAATAAACAAAGGTGAAAGCTAACACGTGCTTTCTCCATCTATATAAAAAAATGAGTCAGTTTAGAAAACTGTTGATCGTAGCAATTTCCATTCCACTCAAAATTAACGTCTGTAATGTAATCTTGGCTAATTTCCCTGACAAAATGAACTGGACCTTGAGACCTTTATTGTCGCCACTGCAGTTTGTGCATTCTGAAGTTTGACAGAATATAACAACTGCCCCCAGACTTTCATGAAAAACTCATGTGATTTCTGATTTTTTGAATTTTCATTTCCTTTTTGATTTGACAAATTGCTGGAATGTTTGTTATATTTCTGAAAGTGTTGATTAGTATGACTCGAGTTCACTGGCTATAGGAGGGGGTTCAGGGAGGTTGGGGGGGTATAGAACAAGGGATGAAATGAAAAGAGCTGGGCCAACAAAACGTACAAAATAGAGTTAAAGAACAGACAAGGAAGCAAAATGACGCTGAGAATAGAATCAAACTATTTCATGAGTTGAACGAGATTAAAAAATACTACTCTGGAATCAGTCCAGGTCCTGTGGATGAGGTTGTTAGAAGAGGTGTGTGTGTACATTTGCACTGTTTGTGTGGATCCACATCTGCGTGTCTCTAGATGTGCGTATCAGGCAAGCATGACAGCTGGGGGAGGGCGTGGAGCGATTTTCCAGTTTATGCAGCCAGAAGTAGGCGGAGCCAAGTCAGTTCAGGAAGGAGGAAAGACGTGTGCCAGTCTAGGCCCCTCCCCCATCCGCTCAGAGCTCCACCCCTTTATAGATCCGAGATGCAATGTGAGTGAATGCTAGTGGAGCCTCCCAGAGGCGTGCGTGGCGCACTCTCAGCTGACACACCTCCCCCTGGAACATGACCTTTGACCCCGGTGGCTCATGGCTGCAGCCGCACCCCCTTGCTGCATCGCACACGGCCAGTACCAACTCGGTGGGAGCACGTGGGGGGCGGGGCCTCACATCCCAGCCCCCTCCCCCGTGCCAGGGCTCGGCCTCTTTCTGATTCCCAAATAGATGGCAACTGAGAGAGAGATAGAGAGTGGGAGAAAGAGACAGACATTGAGAAAGAGAGACAGATACAGAGAAACAGATTATTCATCTCTCTTTGTTGAACTGTTCTGTGCACTGTTCACTGTCTCTGGAACTATAAGACTGAACGTTCACTAATTAGTGAAATCTATTAGAAAGAAACGTGTAAGAATCAAGGCATAATTTTTATAACTGAACCTTCTGTTATTAACCCGTACGGTGGTGAGGCTCACCCTGAGAGCGAAGATCGGCTGACTCTCTCAGGTTCATTTGCGACCCTGAAAAACCAAAGGACACGTTTAAGAATTCTGAACAATCCTCGCTGGCTCAGAAATGCACCGTGCCACAGGACTCGGGACAAAACCAGGTGCAATGCAGCATCGGTCCAGAGCTAAACGGGACGTCCAGCATGGTAAACCCCCCCCCCCCCCCACACACATCTGTGTTCCTTAACCTTAGTAAAGGAAACCTTTTGGCTCTTTAAAGAAAAAAAAGCCTTGTGAGGACCAGCCAAAAGGTCCCCACAAGGTCAGATATTCCTTTCAATATGGGGACATTTGGTCCCCACCCACACACAAATCCAGATGCATGCACTGTTATCCATGCACGCACACATGCATGCACACACACAGGCTAACAGAGAGAGAGAGAGAGAGAGAGAGAGAGAGAGAGAGAGAGAGAGAGAGAGAGGAAGGCATGCTAGAGACAGACAGGCAGACAGACGGGTAGGCAGATACGCAGGCAGACAGGCGAGAGCGAGACACAGGAACTTACTAACTGTTTTGGATCCCTGTGGAAGAGTGCAACCCGATACTGACTTATTAGAACCCTGCCTTTTAGAGGGGTCGAGATTGACCCTGAGAGAGAGAGAGAGAGAGAGAGAGAGAGAGAAATGTTTAAAAAAAGGAAAGGGAAGCAGAGACAGGAAGACAGAAGGAGCAGCAGGTTTTGAGGGGTCAGAGCAGCAGCACTATAGACTAGCAGAGTGTTTTAGTGTAGAGTTCACACACACACACACACACACACACACACAGCAAAGACAATACTTTCCAGCACTGTTGTTACACTTGGCACTGAAATACTATGTTGTAGATAACGTACACACTTTTCCAACGCTGCCCCATTCAGAAAGTATAGAAACAACAATTAGGGAAAATAAAAACATCTTACGTCATGACAACGATCAATTAATTTATTCATTGTTGCTGGCATGGATCACGTCACACCACGGAAACAGCATAAACTGTGCAAACATAGCTTTGATGTACAGTAGCTTGTATGCTTAGCATACTGTAAGTGCGTGAATAAATAAACAATGCAAAAAAAGCTAACGTGGATTTACACTGCGTTCAACTGGAACTGTGAATTTGTGTTTTTGACATTCAAGTGCCTAAAGTGAAGAAATCATTGTTGCTAGGCAATTGGGAAACATGGACACTACAGTAGCTAGAAAGTGAGGCTAATGATTTAGTTAACAGCTACATGCTAGGTCAGTTGTTTATCCAAACAATGGAAAGACAGGAGGACAGCGGAAATGAGACAGAATTATAGGAAACGTTAATTTTTCTCTCAGATATGGTGTTAAATTATTAATAAAATACACTGTTATTACATTCAGCATCGGCTGCTAACCAAACTGCTAACCAAGAGTGGAAGAGTCGTTGTGTGTGTAGCGTACCTGCGGGTGAGTTTGGAGGTGATCTTGCTGAACAGGTTGGCCGTGGCTCTGGAGCGGCCGTGCGCCGGCAGCGTGGCATCGTGGCTAAGCGTGGGCGAGGTGGGCGGCGGCCCGTAGGTGGAAGGCACGCGCTCCCGAATCTGCCCGCCGTGGAACGTGCTGCGTATGGTGGAACCTCGCGTCAGCCTACACCGATCCGCCGAGGACGAGGAGGACGACGCTCCCGCTCCGGAAATACTGAGAGTGGAGGGAGAGGTGGGGGGGAGACGGTGGGAGAGAGAGCTGCAGAGAGATACAGAGAGATTAGTTTATATAGTGTTTTATTGTTCACATTATTCACAAGCTACAAAATCAGCACAAAGCATCATGCTAAAGTTGTCTCTGTGTGTGTGTGTGTGTGTTACCTGTTCTCCTTGCCGTTCTGGAGTAGAGACTGTCTGTCCGTGCTGGGCCGATCTGTACACACGTACGTGTTCCTGCGTGTCATCGTACTGCCGGGGATGTTATTCTACACACACACACACACACAAACACACACACACACACACACACACACACACACAC
>JAOTRR010000032.1:15764989-15777536 GCA_028570945.1 Gogo arcuatus
CTTTATTTTTGTCACATGTACTCTCGCACAGTGAAATTCCTCCTCTGCATTTAATGGCATACCTGTGAATGGATCCTGAGCTGCAGCGATTTTTCTGCTAAACAAGATAACTGAGACTAACTAGCAGGTTAGCACCTTATGCTAAAATTGTTTTACATTAGTTAGTCAAATATAACTATGGAACGACTTTTGGCGATCTACAAACACAAATCAGATTTTTAGCTAGCTATGAGACCAATAATTCGCTTACATTGGAGTGCTGTAACAGTTGGGTCTGCATTGCAGGTTGAAACTTTTTAAAGAAGTTCAGTGAACAGAATTACCATAAATTTGGCCAAAATAAGGAACTCTGGGAGTAGAGCTGGGTGATTTCTAAATTCTCAAGAGCCACCTTGTGTGCCTATATATCACGATATGCCTTCAAGAATGATATTTTTATCTCATCTCACCCCTACATTGAGGGAAATCTACCATCCAGATGCCAAGTGCTAGCCAAAAATGCTGTCTACTTAGGGAGCTGTCCTCCAATTGGAACTCGATTGGAAATGATTTGGTTCCTGGTTGATGAGCTATTCATTGTGTTGTGGGGTTTTTTTTACGTCTACTAATTACTGGGTAATTTCTGTAACATTATGATTTGTTGACTAGTTATTTGTGTAACTGGTTATGACCTACTGTCTGACTGGTTAGTGAGATGTTATTGATTGTCTTGTGTAACGTGTTCATTAGCTTCATCCGCTCTCCTTTTGGGGCGTCTCCTACGAGGTTGGGCGCTCGACACCCACGATGACACTCTCAGTCCAAAGCGGATCAGAACCAGTCCCAGACAGGGCATGTCTGTTGCCACGGTGATCTCAGAGAACAAGGCGTGGTCTCTGGAAACATGGGCTGGGCTATCGCTGGTCTCAAAGTCCCGGACGACGGCGAGAATCTCCTGACGTTCTGCCTGCTGGACCATCCCTCTGATGTTCAGTACAGCGGAGACGTGCTTCCTCCTGAGAGAACAAAAAATATATATTTTTCTTTATTAAAACTTTCTCACTCCATCAATTTGTCTTGTTCATCAGTGCCTTCTCTCCTGATTCTCCTGAAGAAAGTGCATGTCAGTGACAGCGAAGGAGGCGTGGCGTCTGTGCGTGTCAGTCCAAGTTAAAGAGGCGTGGCCTCTGCATCTGTCAGTCCCACTGAAGAAGGCAGGTCTTCATACTATTTTTTCATGTTGTATAAAATGTTTTACATTGTGTCTCATCGATACAGCTCTAAATTTTACTAAATCACTTGCTTGTGGACAAAAACTACAAAAATTAAACGTTAGCCAAAGACAATTGTAAGTGTCCTAAGGCTGACAGTCAGCTTGTCATATCAGCAGCTTAGAAGTATTGATCGGAGATCAATCCTGGTGTGTATGTGATTATTCTGCTAAGGACGAAGCTGATCTGAGATCAGTGTTATCACTCTGAGATGCTCACTGATTGAAAGTGTCAGAGTGTCCAACAACAGGAAGCCATGACCATATGCAGGGGCATGACTTTGATCTGTTTACACAGAACTGCCAAGTTTGTGTGTGTGTGTGTGTGTTTGTATAGAGCCAGTACCTTCGCTGGAATGTTTTAGCATGAGTGTGTGTCTATGTGTGTGTGTGTGCATGTATCTTTTTTGAGTGATGGCACCAGCGAGTCTCCTGTGACCTGGCAAGTACAGGAAGTAGTCCACAGCGACTTCCTGTTGGCTCAGCCGAGTTTTGCGTCAGCAAGCAGGAGCACTGCCAACCAGTGACAACACACACACATTTATACACGCGCATGAGGTTTTGTTCCGTCAGAATGGCCTGCTAGAAAGGTTTACGGTGCATGTCAATCAAAGTGTGAGCCTGTACGCTGAATAACAGGATCACGGAAGGGCTCGTGTTATCTCTGTGCCTCTGTAGGTCTTTCTCACATGCAATTCCTCACTCTTGACTGTTTGATTCTCTCTCTTTTCTCACACACACCCACAATTCTGGTGCATGGCTAGGAGTCTTATAAACGAGGCTGGGGTCCACGATATTTTCCATTTTTAATCTATTTAAATTAAATTTCTTAAAATTTAAATTAACAACTTAAACCTCACACACGCTTCAGAATAAATAAGACTGACATCAGAGTTAAGTCTGTGAGTTGTGCATTCACAGTTCCTGGACACTTTTTACACTTGGCACTTCGCTTGTCAAGGGGTAGAGTCATCAGATACTGATTATTTAAAAATGGCTCATGATCTGCTGTAATGATGATTTATTGTACATTTTCCTGGACTCTTATTTTTGCTAATTTCTCCTGGCCAGTGTAATTATTTTCTCGAGATACAGTAAGTGTATGTTTTTTAATGTAAGTGTTCGGACTCATTTTTAACCCTAAAATGAAAACACACCTTGGATTTAAGACACTCAGTGCCTCGTGTTTTCCTCCCATGCTGCCTCGCCTCATGTGCCAGGTCTCTGTGTTATTCGCAGGGATGTTGGCACCGAGGCACGTCACAAACCTTCGTCTCCACGGGGACTATTTTCGGCGAGACATTCTTAAGAGTTCAGGAAGGTAAAGGGTGTTGTGAAAAATAGCCGTTCTGCAGAGACAGGAAGAAGCCGGGGTCGAGAGGTTCACTTATTCCTGAATGAAGTGCGTCTGTGACAGACAGAGTTCAGAACCGCACACTTCCATCTGCCAGCTCTGCACTTCATACAGCTGTTATAAAAATGATGAAACGCTCAGGGTGTTAAAGGGTCCGAAGAGATAACGCTGAGTAATGGGCCATGTTTCTGCTACACGTTGCAGAGAAACGTCCTGTTCTCTCACTGTGTGTGTGTGTGTGTGTGTGTGAAAGACTATTTCATACCGAATATCTGGGAACTCCTTCACCAGCATTCCCACCTCCATCTGAATAGAGGGTGTGTCTTCCAGGAGGATGATGTCAGCCAGGTGACCAATCACATTATCCAGCCAGGAACAGGTAGACTCCTGAGAGAGAGAGAGAGAGAGAGAGAGAGAGAGAGAGAGAGAGAGAGAGAGAGAGTTAAAAATTAGCCCAACAATACTGTAGATCTGTATGCTGCAGGAAGTCAAAAAATTATTGATAAGTTTGATTTTTTTTTCTCTCTCTCTCTCTCTCTCTGTCTCAGGTGTGTCTTGTGTGTTTGGAGTTCTGAGTTCTGCGTTCCCCCACAGAGCTTCTCCGTGTCTGATTCTGACCCCTTGAAGCTACCCAGAGGAGTTTCACACAGGCATGAGCTATAAATATCCTCCAACACTCTCTCTCTCTCTCTTCCACACACTAAATATCCTCTGAGGAATTAAAAGCTTGTTTGGGCATTTCCACGGAAACAGTCTGAGTGCCCGAAAGCCTTCAAAGACAGCGGGCAGGAAGTGGCTGAGTAGCCCACTTCCTGTTTTCTGTTAAGATGATGGACAGGTGATTTAAGTGAAGCACTGGACAGATAAGAGTGGCGCTGCTCATACACACAAACACAGGCACTCAGGAAATAAACCTCAGCTGACTCTGGCTATAATGTCGCTTCTCACATTTACAATGAACCGTTGCTGAGGTTTAGCGTCCATGCTGAGCTTCTTCTAAAATTAATGTTTGATTTAAAGCTGAACATGAAGCTTGACATCAATGTTTGACAGAAAGTGTACAATAAGGCCAAGGGAACACAATGATCCATATATTTGTATGTATTTGTGTTCATGTGTGTGTATATATAGATATATATACCAGGTCTTTAAAAAGTGCTTTCAGCTGTCTGGCCTCGTCCTGCAGCCGGAATGCGAGCCTCTTCCTCATTTTGAGTGATGTGCAGATGACCCGCCCCCTCATGATGGCACGCACGTATTCCACCATGACCCGCCTGTGCACTTCATTCACCAGTGTCTGTCAATCAATCAGTTAAGAGTTAATCATTCAGTGAACCATAAATTCAACTCATCAATAAGTCAACAATTCAACAAGTCAAAGAATCATACAGTCAACGGATCAATGATTCAACAAGTCAATGAGTCAATATGTCAACGAGTCAAGTCAATGAGTCATAAAGTCAATGGATCAATGATTCAATAAATCAATGAGTCAATACGTCAATGAGTCAACAAGTCAATAAGTCAATGAGTCAACAAGTCAATGAGTTAACCAATCAGCGTGTCAATGAATCATAAAGTCAACGGATCAATGAATCAATAAGTCAATGAGTCAATGAATCAGTAAGTCACAAAATCAAGGAGAGTCAGAGTCAGTAATTCAAACAGACAATGATTCAATAAGTCAGTGAGTCAATGACTCAGTAAGTCACTAAGCCACTGTGGCAACAAGTCAATGAATCAGTAAGTCAATAAGTCACTGAGAAAATATATCAATGAGTCAGTAATTCAATAAATCAGTGAGCCAATTCATAAAGAATCTCTTTGATTGATTAATTGGAGCAATTAATCAAACAGATGCAGTACATTACAGTTTTTAGTCAGACATCCAGTTTGTTGTCAGATGTTTTTCTATAGTATTGTAGGCAACTTTGAAATTTTTTATATTATACTGACAAAAATCTGTGTGTGTGTGTGTGTGTGTGTGTGTGTATGTCTGTGTTGTACCTGATAGGGAGGACAGTCCATCCTGCGGAACTTTTTAAAGTGCTGTTTGATGGAGGCCTCGATGCTTTCGTACGCCTCCGTATTGTTCAGCCATTTCTTTCTGAGCAGTTTATCAAAGAAGGGCTACAGGGATGAGAACACACACTGCTAGACAACACACAAAGGCATGCATGAAATCATATTCACGTGTGTGTGTGTGTGTGTGTATTTATATCTTACCCGAATGTTTTCGAACAGTCTGTCGGTGAGAACTCGTACAGACTGGTTGATGATGCGTTCGAGTGACGAGTGCGCTCTGTGGGAGGAGTCTTCACTGCCGAGGGGGTCGCACTGCCTACAGCGCTCGACAAAGCTCCTACACACACAAACAAATTTGAAATCACTTGCAGTGATGGTGTGTGTGTGTGTGTGTTTGGTTTTGTGTATAGATAACGGAGATGTGTGTAATCAGGAGAACTCCTGAACTGACCTGAAGGGAGGGACGCAGTTGGCCAGAGCGATGGTGCAAGACACATAACCGTCAGCTCGGTCCCCAAACTCTGCCTGAGTCTCGTGGAACATCTCCACCTTTCTCTGAAAACTAAACACAAATATGATTGTCAAAATAACACCCGCTATCATCATCATCATCATCATCATCATCATCATCATCCTCCTCCTGATCCTTACCTGTGGAGGAAGTCGGCTAACCCTTTGAGAGTGCATCGGGCCACTCGAGCTCCCAAAGGCTGACTGACACCTGTCGATCTGTCCAGGTCCACCTTCAGCCTCTGACAACACACACACACACACACACACACACACACAAACACAGAGAATCGTGTCACTCTCGCTAAGAGTAATAATGTCCAGTTACTCCTGTTCATAATAAAGTCCAGTCACTCACACTAATAATAATGTTCCATCACTCATGCTAATAATAATGTCTGATCATTAATGCTAATTTCCAAAAGTACGGCTAATTGTCTTTTGATGTTATGTGAGGACCAAGCTAACGGTAGTGTACCTCCCCATAAGAGTAAAAACATTAACAAATGTTCAAATTACACATACACTAACGAAACAGTCTCAATAAATACACTATATAAGTTGCAACAGCAATGCTTAGCTAGATATGCACACACTCACACACATATATATGCGGGCATTACCTGTATGATTGAACGTGCAAGGCCGGACTGGTACTCCTCAATGTGTAAAGTCTGAGTCCATCGCTTCTCCTCATCCTCCAGAACCTGAGAGAGCTCCATAGTTACCTTATCCTACACACACACAAACACAGTGATTTATTGTAATTAATTACAATCGCTACATAATTGCTATAAAGACCCAGCAGTTAATGTTAATCTCATAGTGCACCATGGAGACTTTAATTACATTAGCTTTAGCACTAATGCTTCCTCTCATTAGCTTAAACTAACACACACTAAAGCTAAATCTACATCACACTGTCCATGGTACTGAACTGAAATTCCACTTCTACTTTGGATTTGTGTATATATAGACTGATCATCATCATCATCATCATCATCATCATCACCCCCATGTGTCTGTGTGTGTTAATGTGCCTATGTTCGTGTGTACGTGTGTGTATACTGAATATGTGTGTGTGTGTATACCCAGACAGTGTCGAGACACTCCTGTTCCAGTCTGTCCATGACCTCAGCAGGAAGCAGTGGCTCGAGAGCTCCACAGTCTATAGACCCCATAGCACCCACTGTGCCCAGCACATCCCTGCAACACACCCCTACAGTTAGCCAGAATGGTACAGCCCAGAATTGACAAGCTGTGTAAATGTGTATACTCTGGTTACAGAAACTGATTGTGTGTTATATTTAATGTTATGTATTTTATTTTCAGAAATCCTTAAAGGTGCAGTTTATAATTTTTAGGAGCACTCTCTGCCTTTGAGATGAATTACAAGTACAATGAAAATACAGACAGACATTTTCTATCTCCACTAAATGACCTAATCCCTGCATTAGTTGCCTTTTAGAGAAAAGAGAAAACTGGGCAGATCTGTTTTAGCTGGGGGCAGGGCTTATTTCTGGACCAGAAAAATGTAAACATAAGTCTGAAATGAAGGAAGTAGCCTTATCGACTGCAAAGTAATACCAAAAACCAGTTCTGAAACACTTTTAAAAGGTCACAGACAACATCTTTAACATGTTGTTAGGGATCTATTCACAGGGAAATGGTAGGTGAAAGTCTACCTGTTGTAGATGTTGTAGACCCAGTCGAGCAGTGAGTAGATATCGGTGATTTGCACTTGCCCTGCAGTGATGGTTCTGAGACGTTTGGCCACGCCTCTGTGGTAGCTCTGCATGTACACCTGAAACACGGAAAACTCTTTTGGATACACTCCTACCACATTCCTCCTCGCTGCGTCCATGTCTTCCACCACTCGGCCTCTTAGCCGATCCAGGAACGTGCCCATCTGTCCTGCTGTGATACCCCCAGGCTGTGGCAGTGACCAATCAGCAGCCTCTCCCACTGCCTCTGCCCATTTTTGCCTCAGCCTCCGGGGACGCTTGCTGGAACGGACCCCCTCGAACAGGTTGTATTGGGCCTCCTGGCGCTGGTCAGATTGGGCCCTCTCGTGCAGGTCTGACTGGATCTTCTCATGCAGGTCAGGCTGGGCTTCATCGGATTGAGCCTCCTGGCGCAGGGCCCAGATGCGGTCGGCATGCTCCTCCTGTTGGATCACAAGCACGACTAGGCCGAGCTGGGGGCCGGCACATGGTTGCCGTAGTGATTCGCGCACCACATCCCACATCTCTCTCTGCAGCGCTTCATAGAGCAACTCGACATCTTTAACTTTCCTCAGGCTCGCATCCCAGGCGTTTGGAGTCTCTTCATCACACTGGCCCGTCAGGGTGAGCCACAAATGGGAGGACGGAGGGGGAGGGGTTGTAGCAGTGGTTGTCGGGGTGGTGGGTGGTGTTTGCAAAAGGGTGGGGTCGAGTTCACACTCTCTCTCCAGCTCTTGGATGTGGGTGTCGGCCAGCAGGAGGTCTCGCTGATTCACTAGTTGCAGGATTTCAAGGACTGAACAAAGGAGTGTAATGATTTTAGACATCTCTATAAAACTACATTTTTTAATAGCAAAACAATCTGTGAAAAGTTTATACCATACAGTAGGGTCTATTTATTTCTCAGAACTGTTGACAGTGGGTGTGCTATTGAGTGGGACGTCAATACAAGATCTCAAAGACATGCCCTTCAACCATTTCCGAGTAGCACCCGGTCCTCAAATGTAATCTTATGATTTCACAAAAATACTAAAGTTTTCTCAGCTCTCCTGTGAGGTTTGCTTATGCTAGCAAGTTAGCTAGTGTTAGCAGTGAGCAAGTTAGCTAGTGTTAGCAGTGTATAGCCATTAATGAATCCTTGTAAAAATTCTATTAGCTAGCTGACCAACCACATCTGTGGCCAATTACAAATATTTATGAATGGAATTTAAAATCCTTTCAGTAATCCTGTCAGGTTTAGTCATTTCGGCTAGATGGCTAAAATGTAGCAGTGAGGAGTATGAAAATTGATTAATATGATTTTACAATTCCCTCAGAAAGCCTGTCATGTTAACAGCTAGCAAACGAAATATCTGAAAATAAACACAAATGACTTTCTTCACCCGAGCTTTTTAATTTTTGGAGTTTGTTCTTTAGCTAAGTGCTGGAGCTACAAGGCTAATGTAGCACTTTAAAGAGCATTTTACAAACTACACACCTCAATCATCTTTAAAGTGCTATACTGATGCACTCTACATCTTCATAGCTTCAAAGTAAAACTAAAGCAGCAAACTTAAGACGCCAAATATGTCTTGTTTGATTGAAATGTTCTGGTACATTTGATTTTGTGGCTTGAAATACTGTCAATTAAAACCCACTCTGTTGTGTCCAGTGTGTTCAGATTGTAAGAAACACATAATGTACTTGTGAAAGTGTGTTGTTTTGTCATTGAGGGTGTTCTCGCAATTAGAACACTCTGACCATTGACGCAGCTTCTGATGAGAGTCTTATCTGGACAACTCCGCAGCGCAGTGAATGTACATCGTTTCCTGGTTTTCGCAGTTGATTGCCAATGACTCAGATAGACCCTAAGACCTCGAACTACTTATTAAGAGAAAAGCATTGTGGGTGAGGTGATGAAGTCTCCGGCTGTAGACGGAACGGACTTCCGGCTTATTAGCGATCCGAGCACACATCAATGGGCTGCCAATAAAGGGATCAGGGTTCACAGGTGTACAAACTTCTGCTCATGTAATTCAGTTCTCTTTAAGCATTAAGGTCAATGTTCTTTCTGTCTCTCTCGGATGAAGAAGAAAAGAAGACGTCAGTCTGGTCATGACCTGGTGCTTGTTCATTCTGACGTGCTGACTACAGAACAGCGACGTAAACAGGCTGAGGAAAGACGAGGGTCAGGTCATATATATTCACAATCATGCCTGTCTCTCTCTCTCCCTCTCTCTCCCTCTCTCTCTTTCCCACTCGTTTGTTTTCTTGTGTGAATCAGTGCAAAGTCATTATTCAGAATCTGTTCATAAATTGCACAATGTCGACGCTAACCCAATTGTAGCTGATCATGTTTCGATACTTTATTTAGCCTTTATTTAGCTTTTTTTTTCAAAACGATGCAAGCACACCAGCCAACTGAATGTCATAAAGTGTTATGTCAGTGTACTGAGCAGTAGAGAAGGCACAAAACACCAACAAGGACAAAGGTTCTCACCTGACAGCGGTTCCCTGCGTTTGATGGGCGTCTCTTCCTCTGGGCTCTCCCGCTCGGCCTCCTGGGAGTCACGGCTGGTGAGCGAGTCTCCACGGAGTTTGCCCAGGCTGCGTAGGAACGAGGGTCGACGGTCGGCGTCCTCGTCATCCTCACCGTTCACCTCCCCCTCGGGGAGACTCTCCCTCCGCTCGCTCTTATTCCTCCGCCCCGCCAGCCTGCACAGAGGGAACAGACGAAGAAAATACAGCAGTATAACAAATATTACATGTGCAGGACATTGTAGGACATCACATTATCTTCGTACAGAATCCAACAGACCTTCCAATTGGATGACGTTAAATGTAATAGAACATTCCAGCACTAGGGTTCAGTTTGCTATAGGAAACTACCTCTGTAACAGTTTAAGAGTGGAATTGTTTGGCAAAAGATCAGACTTACACAATGTTCCCCTTTCCCCAAAATGTAGTTGAGGAGCCAAGGCATATCTGGCATCCAAGTGTTTCTTTGGTTACGTACTAGAGCGATGAGTAATGAAAGTCTGTCTCACACAAGACCTTTTACTTTTGCCTCAAACCACATACATTTCTTCACCGTGTATATAAACATTGTAACATTATAAAGACTGCCATCTTGGATATCTTGGAATTTATCATCATTCCACACTCCAACTCTCCCGTCCCTGTTAGAAGGCATGATAATATAATTTCACTTTGAACTTTAAAATTAAAGGTGCAGTTTGTAATTTTTTACATTGGATCTTGACCTGTAACAATCATATCATTTCAAAGAGGCCTTACAAAAATGGTGATGTGCAACGTTGCCACATTTTAAATCTGACTTTTTAAAATTCTTATTATTTAAGCTTCTGTTTAAAATTTTCAGGCCCAGAAATGAGCTTGGCCACCTTAAGGAAAACAGCTGCTGGACGCTTCCTCGTTTTCCGTAATAGCCAGCTCATGAGGGGTATATAGTTTAAACAGCGGGGTTGGGCCAGTCGAGGACAAGCAGAAGACTTGTCAGTGTTTTTATTGTAACTGCGATTCACCTTGCAGGCACCAGAGAGCATTAAACATTACAAACTGCTGCTTTAATTTTGTAAAATTTACTATTTTACAAAATCCTTTGAGGTTGATTTATGTACATTTACTTCAACTTGATTTAACATGTTTGTTATTTAGGTTGAAGAAAGAAAGGTGTAAAGTGTTATCAAAGCCGTTTTTAAAGAAAGGAGAATTAAAAAAGTAAAAATGGACCTCTCATTACATCAGCACTCCCAAACACAGCCCTCTCTCCATTTACACACATCTATCACGCGACAGTTTTTTTTTTTTAAATTTCATCTGGTCTCTCCAGGAGTGTTTCCCAAGGCATGTGTTCTTTAGCCAGTTTCCTGAATAAGTCCATAAGAATTAATTAAGCAGCGGTAAGGGTGAACGGACATGACCTGAACGTTTCATTGTGTCCCTCCTGCAAAATAGTTTTCTGTGTATTATAAATAAACAAACGGATGTGTGTTTGTGTGTTTACGATAGCAGAGAGACACAGCCCATTGCACTAGGGGAAACAATGTACCTGGTATTAATAGAGCCAATCTTTCCACACAGATCTACTGCACACACACACAATCAGTGCTAAACAAGCTAATTATAAACAGCCATGTTATTTACAGTATGTGGTGCTAATGAGGGCTCCATATTAAGACATGGTATGGTGAAAAATGAAACATACACAATATTCCACCTTATCAAAATGGTGGTTGATCAGCCATGACGTTTACGGTGTCTGAAGTTTGCTTCTTTAGTTTTCTGGTAAAATACGAAGCTAACAACGTAATGACAGTCACCCAAAATCGTTTCCGTTAAATACACATGCACATTGCCTTGTCCTCGCTTATGTGATATTGTTTTTAATTAAATGATTCACTGACCTCAGCAAGGTCATGATCTCCTCAGATGGTCTC
Organism: Gogo arcuatus; assembly: GCA_028570945.1. Classification (NCBI taxonomy): domain Eukaryota; kingdom Metazoa; phylum Chordata; class Actinopteri; order Siluriformes; family Anchariidae; genus Gogo; species Gogo arcuatus. The sequence goes on from JAOTRR010000032.1 coordinate 15,776,291, forward strand.
CTATGATTCTTTTTCTTCTTCTTCTCCTTCCCGGTAGTGGGTGTAGCCGGCAGGGTGTTGCTCCATACGTTTCGTCCAGTAATGCGCAGCCCCTTGCTCAGTTTTCCCAATGTTTTCAGCGGTGATGAGCTACATATGCGCTCCAGGGTCCCTCTCAGAGGAGAGCTGCCCTTTGACCTGTCCGTGACCTTCAGCCCTCCATGTAGCTCCGCGTTCACCTCGTTCTCCAGTGCCTCGCCATCCCGCGATGACCTCGTCAGGCCCCGCCCTCTCTCCCATACCCCACCTTCTTCCTCATTCCAACCCATGTCTAGGTCCATGTCTTCGAACGGGTTGAGGCTGGATGGCGGAAGGATGAGCCCGCCGTTGCCATGGTTACTCTGTAGTGTTGTTTCACTGTTGTCATGGTTATTCTTAAGCATCACGTCACTATTGCTGAGGTTACTCCTGGACCTCCCAGGGAGCTTCTTCAGGATGGGCATGTTGGCTCTGGAAGGGTTCAATGCTGGGAAACAAAATGGCCGTGGGATCGTCCTGTCAACAAACAGAACAATCACAGAATTAAAAAATTGAGCATTTAAGTCAAACGCAGCCTTTGTTGTCTTTGATACCTAACCACAGGACAAGTGCTTTTGACTGGAATTGGGAACACAAACACTTTTGAATTTTTTAATTTTTTTTTGACTATTCAAGTGCTTAAAGCCAGGGCAACAATACTGTATTTCTATTCCCTTTTAATATATACGGAGTCCCAGCATTTAAGCTAGCTAACAACTCTGATAGCACATAGCTACATAGCTAAAGACCCAGTGACAGTGGAAAGAGTGGTACAAAATTATCAGAAACATCAACATTTATCACAGAAATATTGGTTATTTACTAATATACGGCTCTGTTCTACTACTACTATGACACCAGGTACATTTAGCATTAACTGCTAACTATCTTCCATAGCCATTAACACTTCATCACCACTGTGTACTTGAAGCTATCATCAAAATTTTTGATTTCAGATTAAAGCCACAAACAGCATGTGGAATTCATGTAGAACCTTCTAGTAAACACAGTGAAAACATGACCATGTCTAAATGTAGCATGATATCAAAACTAGCCGTTGCTAATTTATTATTTGAGTGTTTACCTGAACAAGTTACATGTTAGAAAGAGAGAATAAGACTTGGTAAAAATAAGCAACCGTGTGTGTGTGTGTGTGTGTGTGTGTGTGTGTGTGTGTGTGTGTGTGTGT
>JAOTRR010000032.1:15928916-15942149 GCA_028570945.1 Gogo arcuatus
GAACAGTTCAAAGAAATCACTGAAAGCCCAATATTGCCATGACATTCATGTACATGTATGTAAACTTCTGACCACAACCGTAAGTCTGTTCCTTGCTTCTTGTTTATTTCCATGAGGTATCCTGTACTTCGCTGATTTATTCAGTCCTTTCAGTGAAACCATCATGGTGGTGTGAAAGCGCTGGTGTTGTGTGCTGTTCTTCGGTTCTCTTCACTCACAGGACGGCATGCAGATCCTCATTACGCAGAACTTTGTATGTGAGCCAGTAGAAGACATTGAAGATGAGAAAGCTGAGGGGGAAGATAGCACGTGAGATCGTGTCGATTCGTTTGGCGCGGTCGATAAACCGGCGGCGGATCTGGAACAGCGAGTGGCCTGGAGGCAGCGAAGCGAACAAGGCCGCCGCCTCAGAGAGGGGACCGTCTCCGGACAGGTGGACGTCCAAACCGAAACTGGACAAGAAAAAATCCTGATTGTGTTGAGCTAACTCCTGTGAAGAACAAGAGACAGATAAAGGTGACCCGGAAGTAGGTAATGATTGAAGTGTGTGTGAATATTCCGAAGCCTTATTTATATCTCTACCTACACAGCAGGTATAGAGCTGCCATTTTATTATGACAGGTTCCAGAAACATCTGTATCGCCCATTAGATATAAAACAGCAGTACCATATAAAGTGTATGCAGTGTGTGTGTACCCGTGTACAGGCACTGCAGTGATTTGTGTTCCTGTAAGAGGTTGTGCTGCCTGTAACATCATTGCTCTTGCTTTTCTTCTCAGCTCCATCAAACTGATCTGAAGCCTGAACAACATAGACAGAACAGAACATACACACAGAGTTTATTCAGACATGGGCATAGCAAATGATTTATTCATAGAGCAAATCATTGCTTCACTCTCGTGTTCTCCACACAAACAGAACTAAGCCTCTGAAACTAGGTCACTGCGAATCCCAGCAAAACACACACACACACACACACACACACACACACATCTGAGAACCCCTGACATACTGATATTTCTTTTCATTCTGTTTGTCCGAAATTACACCCTCCTCACTATGTAGGCCACATCAACACGATCACTGTGCGTCTCATCACTGTGGACGTGTCCGAAATCACAAACTGTATTCACTTCATACTGGTGGATGTTACATATTTTCAATTGCAGTGCATTATGGGTATTCTGAACCTCGGTTGGACGTTTCCTACCTTCTCATCATTATTGCAGAGAATTTCATCATCCTGCACTGTCGAGCAATGCTACAAAATGGACAAACGGTGCGCTACATGGCAAATAAATGTACTGTGTATGTCACCTATATAGTGAACAGGTTGTATTTTGGGACACATCCATTGTGGATTGATAATGCAGAGACATTTGTAATGGTGTATCCTGTATGTATCAGTAGTGTAAATATGTGGTGTCATTTAGGACACAACCAGTGGCTGATATAGTGAATATGGTGTAGTTTGGAACACAGCCACATAATACTGAGATGTTTTCAGTAGTAAATATGGATGAGGTGATTGGTAATGCTGAGACATTTCCAATAATAAATACAAAGTTGCGATCTTTTAGAGACAAATATAGCTGTGATGTGGCCATGGTGTGTGTGTGTGTGTGTGTAGGGGCAGGGCTTGGTGCTGTCACTCACGACTCTGTGACGTTGTTCTTCCTGCAGTTGCCTCCTGAGTCTGAAGAACTCTTTGTGTTGCCGAGAAACGAAGTTCACAGCAGCATACTCCAACAACGCGGCGAAGACAAACAGCAAACACACCGCCATCCAGATATCTATCGCCTTCACATAGGACACCTACAACACACACAATACAGTTTATAAAACAGATTAACAAACAGAAGGTTGAAAGGAGGAGTAGCAGCCACGCTATGAATGATTAGATGAATGTTGTGAATGTGTAGCAAGGAATGAATAGTTACTGTCATATGAATGGATGGATGGATGGATGGATGGCCAAAACATAGTAAGGGAGTATCTGCAGCCAGACCTTACAGTACTATGGATGGATGGGTAGATGAATGAGTGAGTGGAGATCCAATTTGCTACAATACTGAAGATGGGTGAATTGATGGATGGATGAATGACACCTTGGGCAGTGAGGCCGGAGGTCAGTACTATGGATAGATGGATGAATGGTTAGATGGGTGGATGAGATGAATATGTAAACTCTTGGGCAGTGTGACTCTGGAGGTGGACTTCTGGTGGGTATGGTACCATGAAGTGATGAATAGATGGGATGGTTGGATGGTTGGAGAGCCAGTCATGTAAAACCTTGGGCAGCGAGGCCCTGGAGCCGGAGCTCTGCGTTGTCATGGTGAGAACGGTGGTGATGCCGAGGCCGACTCGAGCAGGAGCAGCATCCATGTTGATCCAAAATGAAACCCAGGACAGGATGACCGTCAGCAGGCTGGGAATATACATCTGGATCAGATAATATCCCATCTGCCTCTGCAGGTGGAACTTGACCTCAATGCAGGTGAACCTACCTGCCCAAACACACATGCAATATCAGGATCAATATAATAACGTAATGCTCAGTAACTATTCAGTAAATGATACTGCTCCTTAAAAAATATTCTCATTACACACCGCTTCCACAAATCTGCATACAAAAAGGTCATTTCTAAAGTCTTGTGGCATTTCTGCACACTGAATTCATTCAAATGCACTCATGTGGAAGTTGTACCAGTGTTGTAGTGCTTGGTGCAGTATCCCAGGTCTTTCTCTTCTTTCAGAACGAATTGCGGCATCGTTAAATCATCAGCCACCTGCACAGGACCTTTATCCAGCCACTGGAAAATCAGATCGTTCATGGTGTAGCCAACTGAGGAGACAGAGGCACTGATGAACATGATTTTTTTTACATTTCAACCCATCTTGTCTCAAAGATGGAACTAATTTGCATTTTAACACAATTTTTCCACACCTTGTCTTCATTTCTTCTTGGTTCAATCACCATCACCAACTTATGACCTGTCTGAAAAGTTTATTTACCCAGGTGAAGATTGTTCTGTGATTCTGAACATTAGTTTACATATCAGAACCAGAGGCAACCCAGAGGACATCGTGATATGACGCAATATTCTTTTAATCGAGGGGGAAATTGTGGCTTAACAATTGTCAATGTTGTGCCATAATTTGTGCCAATGTATGTGTATATCTGAGTCTATCCTGCATGCCGTCACTGACGTCATGCCCACTGCTACATCGTGAGGGAAAGCTGATGAGGGCTCGTTAAAGACACCGTTATTCTTAGTGCAGGTATAAAAGGTCAACTCAACTTCTATGTGAGTCAAAATGTTCAAAACGTCTCTTCCTGTCCCCTCAGAGTTCAACCTGAAAGATTCTCAGACAGCTAATTTTACACAACCAACTTGAAAATATGCCGACATGCAATGAGCCCACTGTGCTATGGGAAAGCCTGCGGGGCAAAAATGAATAAAATATAAACGCCCCAGGGCTCATGACTGGGAATTTAGAGATGAACCAAGCTGGGACTGTTAGAAAAAGCATGGAAAGAACTATCAGGAATAAAATAAAGTGAGTCTCAAAAATGAGATCCGAATGCTAAAGAGGGAGAGATTTATACAATATAGTCACTCAAACACAAATGGCATGCTGTACGATAATGTACTAGACTGAGTGCATTAATATAAACCTGTGATTTACAGCTTCATTACTGTCAGAGCTGCTGTTATAGAAAAATAATCAACACCTTCTGGCCAATCAGAATCCAGAATTCAACAGTACTGTTGGATAACTATTAATAATTAAGCACTCACAGCTCTCTAGCTGCATGGTGCAGGTCTGAATGTCCATGGGGAAGTTCTTCAGATCCATTGGACAGGACAGAATCAGAGTCAACCTGATAGAAAGTGAAAGACAAGCATGAGAAAACACACGCTCATCCTGCAAGTGTGTGAGAGTTCAATTCTACAACTCCGAGTGCCTGCAGTGCCTCATGGTTCTAGTACACACCGTCTTACCGGATGCTGTAGAGGACGTTCCCGTTTTGAAAGATCCTCAGCAGCTTGTTGTCGGTGGTGACCTCGTGGAAGTTGGCGCCCTTCTCGTTAGCAAAGAACAGGTCAGGTTTCCAGATGGAGTCCAGCATGGAGGGGTCCAGGTCGAGCGAGTCATCAGGATACTCCTTATACGCCAGGCGAGGATCGTTCCACTGCTGCCGGAGGAAAACGTTCAAGCGGTAGTCCTGAGGAGGGACGGAGAATCAGAAGGTGATAAACAGACTGATTGATTCAGAGAAGAAGAGATTACGACTGAAGATAATATTGAGATGATGGCTGAGTCAATGTGAGAGTGTGATAAAATGCTAAACTGGTCGTTATCATCTTCCCTTACTTGTCTTACAATCGACTACAATTTTGAGATAGTGAGTACCATAGTTGTCTCGGTGACAGAGCCAAAGCTGTTGATGAAGATGTTGCAGGTGACATTGACAGGAGGCCCTGAAAAAGACACACATACGAGGAGCACATACAGTATACACAAGAGAAGTGTCATTTGGAATAGTCATTTCATTTCAGTGTAAAAACTGATGCAAAATTAATAGGAATTAAAATTCTTGAGGAGACCCGGCGCTCCACTTGTGGCACACAGCTATAGATAACACCGACATTGTGAATTATTCACCAGGTTGCCAGATTGTGACAGTGTAAAAGAAAGTTATTTTAATGAGCAGCACTGCGGAATCAATGCCAGCTGTCCAACCTGCTCCAATTACCGCCCAACTGGTCTTAACAATTTTCAGTAAATATTTGATAAGATAGCTTTCAGAGAGATTATCATTTATTGATTTAGCTTTAGGGACATTAGTTACATTTCTAGCTAATCAGCTTGGACATTCCTTTCTGACACACCAATGTCTAGCTTCTTCCCAGCACAAAAATGAATGATAGATGAGCTCTGAGACACATACACACACACACACACACACACACACACACACACACACACATAGAGAGAGAAGGACTGAAAGAGTGAGCTAATAAAAGAGAAATGGGAGAAAGGGAGATAAAACAGGGTGGGAAAGAGACGAAGGAAAAAGGGATAGGAAGACAGGGCGAGAAGCTGAGGAGGCGTGGGAGGACAGGGACGAGTGCGCGAGCCTGCAGGAAATGTGTCAAACATAATCTACCATGTGGATGGATGAAGGAAGAGACAGAGGAGAATATAAAATAGGAGAGAAAAACAGACATAGAGTGACTAATTTGGGTCTGTAGGTTAACAGTGAGCAGACAGCACAGGAAATAAAATGGACCCCAATCTCAATAAAGTGCAGCGTGTTTATGGGAAAATTCCACACATGACCCTGTGTTGCTGCTTTCGTAACATGGCTGAACCCAGTAAAGATCATCAAAGTTGTAATAATTAGTGGCATGTCCTTTTCAGCCTTTACACAAAACAATTCTCTGGCAGTTTTTAATCTTTGTCCAAGGAGACAAGCTAATAAGTGTGAGTGTACATTTTGCAGTATGGAGCCTTTAATTAATAACTTACCAACATATCTGAGGTAAATGCTAATATCTCACAAAGTTTTTAACGTGTTTCAACTGCCATTAACCATTTATACTGTTCTTGTAAAAGAACTAACTCCATGCCAGCAAGCTAATATAACAGACTACATGCTAGCTAACTAAAATAAAAGAACTGACTACATACTAGCTGGCTGATATCGACTGTACGAACTGACTCCATGTGAGCTAGATAATAAAACAAAATGACTACATACTAGCTAGCTAATATCTAAGAACTGACTACATGCTAACCAGTTAATATATAAGAACTGACTATATAGCTAATATCTAACAACTGATGAAAGTTGAGCTAGCTAATTTGAAAGAAGTGACTAGCTAATATCAGTGACCAGCCAGGTAGATATTAGCTAGCTAGTGACCAGCTAGCTAATATCTAACAACTGGTAACATGCTAATTAATATCTAAGAAGTGACTACATACTAGCTAGCTAGCTAAGGTGTTGGGAGAAAAGAAATATTTTAAGTATTCAACACTGACTACATGCTACTAGCTAGATAATATCTCAGAACTGCATGCCACTTAGCATGTACATCATTAGCCTCATAAGACGGTGGCTTTTAAGCTAGCAGCACTGTTCTCTTTATGTACAACCGTATCACATGACTTCCTCAAAAAAAAAAAAAGATTCAGTACTTATTTTTAAAAATAATAGCTATTTTTGTTATTTGTGGAGAATTAGCGCTGGTGAGATGCTGTCTTGTGGGAAAAAAAGTTGCTGTTCTGAATAATTTGAGGTTCTGCCTTTTTGACCTTTTGCGTTTTTGAGCAATTTACAGGTGACTCTGGATGATTAGAAGAAAATATTTTTGCTGCACACGATTTTTTTTCCCTTTCTTGTTTTTTTTTTTTTAAGTGTCTCCCTGCCGTACATACACAGCCTCTTTATCAGCGATTGTCTTTGTATTCAGAGCAAAGCAAAGCAAGTGAAGATATGGACTGTACGTTTTTATTTCCAGCTGAAATCAGCGTGTTCCTCTCTGCATGCTTCCGCTATTTCCCAGTGTCTCAAAGAGACAAGAATATCAGCAGCAGGAAAGAGTGATGAAGGGATAAGGAAAGAATATTTCCTACAGTGCAGTAAACACAACAAAATACATGTTTCAGGTTTCAAATGAATTTGAGGAAATCAGTGAAATATTTCTTTGGTTTACACAAAGTGCATTCCAGGTTTTTTGTCATTGTAAAGTGCTTTAGTAAAGATGTCTCAGCCTAAAGCTGTTTTCAGTGTGAAATAACTCTAATGAAACATGAAATTCATGGTCAAACATCTGGTTCAATCAGAAATAAATCATTGCCAATATTTGGTTAAAACAAATGCTTACTGCATTTTTAATTGAGCATTTTTAAAGTCCTTTGCTGTTTACAAGGTCTACCAGAAGCAGATTTTAACAGCTCTGTTACTGTTGAGGTGTGGCATGAATTTCAGGGCAGGAAAAATGCAATACAGTAGCCTACAAACGAAGAACAAGATCCTCTGCATAATAATCACACAAGTCATAGTTTCACCAAGTAACCCTGAAATGATGACTTTCCTATGTGTAAAAATTACACATCCATTCATCCATCCATCCATTATCTATAGCGCTTATCCATCAGGGTCGTGGCGGTAGCTGGAGCCAATCCCAGCTGACTTCGGGTGAGAGGTGGGGTTCACCCTGGGCATTTCGCCAATCTATCGCAAGGCTAACACAAACATACAACCATTCACACTCACATTCACACCTACAGGAAATTTCGAATAGCCAGTTGCCCTAATCCACATGTCTTTGGACTGTGGGAGGAAACCAGAGAACCCAGAGGAAACCCACACAGGCACGGGGAGAAAATGCCAATTCCATACAGAAAGGCCAAAGTCAGCCACGAGGTTCAAGCCCAGAACCTTCTTGCTGTCAGGTGATAGTGCTCACCACTGCACCACCATGCCACCCAAAAATTACACAGTGCACCTTTAAAAGTTAAGCTGATAGTACCTTTAAAATTGGGTCTGATGCGAGCATCATAGCCTGACGTCTTTCCCATCAGCTTGTCCAGAAAGTCAGACGGCGACATGGGCTTAGGCCTACCGTTCGGAGATTTCACTTCCCTGCCGAATGTGAGCCTGGAAGAATCCAAAACAGAGAAAAAGAGAGATTTAGAATTAGATAACAATTAAACAAACAGATGGCAAAGCTAATGACTGACATCTCACAAATTGTAGACCTTGAAAAGGACAATTTTATTCACACAGTGCCTGAGCAAATTTTTGGTCTTTTATGTTCTGCCATGCCTGCTTTGATCAAAAGGTGCAGGCTCTTTATTAGTACCTAGAATAATGTGCTAATAAACTACTAGTAATGTACTAATAATAACAGTAGAAACCATTTAGTGCTATATAAGTCATTATTCGTATTTTATAATCAATGAGAAATTTTAGAGGGAGCCAGTGTAGTGTTCATAAGATAGGGGTGATGTGATCAGATCTTCTGGTTCTAGTAAAGACTCTGGAAACATTCTGAACTAACTGCAGCTTGTTTATGCACCTACTTGATAGGCCTAAATTCATTATTTCAGATAAATTGTAATTAAGAAATGTATTACAATAACCACCTTTGCTTTGCATTGCTGCTTTGCTCATGAGACATTGCTTCATTCCATTTTAACATCAGTATCTTTATAAAGTACAAATTTCATGTTTAAAACTTTAAAGATGGTTTTTAACAACAGCTAACCCCTTTAACTCAACATCTGAGTTCCCCTCGGCTGTCTCCAAGCTCTTTCTAGAACATTCTTCCTGCCCAATGCTTTTAAACACAGTGCAGAAATCACCGCAGGCCTGGATCCCAAATGGTGAGATGTTAATGTACATGTTAATATTATATGTGACAGGAAAGTTCAACTCATTATAAGAATAATTACAATGCCCTACCTCTTTCTTCGTATTTCTGTACATCTCTCTCTCTCTCTCTCTCTCTCACATACTGCATCTGTCTTTTTAGCTGTGTTGGTCTCTATCACTCTATCTGTCCCTCTCCCTGTTTTCCTCACTCCCTATCTGTTTTATTGCTCTCTTTCTCACTCTTTCTTTGTCTCTCTCTCATGCTTTCTTTGTCTGTCTGTGTCTCTCTTTTGCTCTGTGTATCTGTTCCTCTTTTCTTGGCTTACTCTGTGTCTATCTGTCTGTCCCTGTTTTTCTCTCTCTTTTGCTCTATCTTTCCCTGTCTCTCCTGTCTTTCCATCCCTATCTTTTCCTTCTCATATACTCTCTCTCTCTCTCTCTCATCACTTTTACTCTCCACTGAATCTGATTTCACATTAAGCCCCATTTCATGCTCATGTTCCCTCACTTCACTTCCTGTTTGAACAGACGGGTGCTGATGAAGTCATGAACATTCAAAACAACACTCAAGTTTTATCCCCAATTTTCTCGCCAATTTGGTCACCTGCGAATTCCCACCTACAAGCCAGCTTTCCCCCATCAGAAGTCAGCTGCCGATCAGGGAGTGTGAAGGCTAACGCGTTTCCTCCGAGACATGTGAAGTCAGCTACCCACATCTTTTCACTGCTCATGCTGCGTTACAGGGCTGCGTAACACAGTCAGAGGAAAACGCTATCTACCCTCTTCTGCATACATGCGCTCACAGTTGGCCACGATATTGCTGTGATTGACATGGGAGAGAGAGAGAGTATGCCCCTCCCACCCAGAGAGCAAGGCTAATTTTTTTCTCTTGGCTCCTGGCCAAAGACTGCTGTGGCATTTGCACTCATGTTCTCCAGACGAGGGGGCAAATGCTTTTCTGTGGTGCCACTCTGGAGCTACAACACCAAAGTTTTTGTATTAACTCGTTTTAGCTTGTCTAATTTTTCCATTGTCTCATATTTTCATTGGTCAGAATTGGATTATATGACCTTCTAGTGACACTGTTGTGACCGTCTGCCTCATGGACTGAAGCTGGATGAAAATGTTTTTCCTCTACCTACAGCAAAAATATTAATCCAGACAGCACTGTCTCTAAACATCAGCATCATCATTTACAGAGACCCAAATACACAACACACAAACACACACTCCTTGTCCAAAATGGAAAATTCCTCAGATTGTCCAAGATAAGGAACCTGAGGAGTAAAAGAAAATCTTGAATATCACGATGTATTGAATTAATAATAATCGGTACATACCTATTCTCCACATACACATCGATACAACTTGTGAGCTATAATACTTTTCAGTATGCGCACGCACACACACACACACACACACACACATATCCAAACCTGACCAACAGAATTTCAAACCGACTTAATCCAAATTTAAAAGCCTTACCTGAGGACTCCACATAACTGAAAAAACACCAAAATCCAAACAAGCTTCTGCAGTTGTGCAAACATTCTGCTCTATTTCTTGCTTGATGAACCGTGATGTTCCAAAATCATAGGATCTTCCCACACACACACACACTTCTCCTCCCACACTGCCGGACTCACAAACCACATCAAGCTTTGTGAGAAGTGCCAGCAAGTTTCATAGTGTGTGTGTCTGTGGGGGGAGAGGAGTCTTCACACACTCTCCCTTCTTTCCTCTCTCACTCGTCACACTAGCTGGAGCAGAGACAGACGCAGACATGTGTGTGCAGGCATCAGGGCGTGTGATGCGTTTAAAGATGTTTATCAGAATAAACAACTGTGACACGTACGCACCCGAGGGCTTCGGTCCCTTACTGTCGTTGTCATTTCATTTCTGTCTCTCCTTCTCTCCATCTCACTGACCTGTAGACTTTCACTCCACTGAGTTTTTATCCAATTCAACATGACAGGAAGCAGATTGATCTTTTACAGTTGCACATGTAAGTGTAATCTAGTGTAAAATATTATGAATGCATGATTTCCTTTTTTTTTTTAAAGAAAATGTGCTTGAATAAGATTCATGGTGGTAGAAGACACTGTGGTGGAAATGTGCACCTGTATGTAGATTCCAACTCAAAAGCAAATTCTACTGTTCAGAGAGTGTGCATAAAGTGACCTTGGAGAGAACTGAACACACACACACACACACACACACACACACACGGAGCGAAAGGCCATGCGGCTGTTCTGGAGCAGACGATGAGTTTTAAGCTGTCTGAGGCCCTGGAGAAAGATGTATATTTCATGTTCCCTGGACTCTCCCTGACCTGAGGATTATAAAAACCAGAGAGAGAGAGAAGGCTAGAGAGAGAAAAGAAAGTAAGAGACAGAGTGACCAGAGAGAGAGAGAGAATTATTGAAAGAGACAAATATGGAGAGGCAGACAGATAGGTGTAGAAAGACAGTGAGACAACTTTTTTCATTAGTTCATTTTCTTGCTGTAAACAGTGCACAGAAGTGTATACGCAGAAGAGCCAATCAGATTGCAACCACCAACCTTCAGGATTCTGAAGCTTGTGGCCAGAAAAGTGCACAAAATGCTAACAGTCCGTGGTGCAAGTTCTGAAAGACCTGTTTTCCAGCATTTCTGTACCAAAGAAGCTTTAAATCCTCCACATTTATCAGGAATTTTTAATGACAATGTATTCATTGATGGTATGAAGATAGACAGCATGGTGTTCTCTGGTTTCTTGTAGCCAGGATGTGGCGAGTTCAAATCCCATCAACGGTTGAGTCCTTGTGCAAAACCTTCACTCCTCACCTGCTGCATGCGTGAATCGACTTGTACTTCAGCGGCGTTATTTCTGATAAAAGCTCAATCTGTGAAACTGATTCTAGAACTTCATTAACCTCCAAACAAACCATGTTAGAGACACACAAAAACATTGAACAAGTTCAAAAATAATTTGTTTTAATCAAGTCTGAGAAGAACAAACCATGTCACATGGTTCAGCAGAGACGAGAGAGGAGTCAGAATCGCCCCAATCAGAGAGTCATTGCAACAGTTCCGGTTTATCCCATAAAATGTGTACGAGATGCTTTGCCCCCTAGTTCCGATACTGTGTAACACGCCCTTGACCACCTGCCCATGTGAAGAGGCATTCCTTTAATTTACCACCTCAAGTCAAGTTTGTTTGTTGACCCCACGGAGGCCGGAGGGGTCGAGTCAACATCAGAATTTACCCAGAATGCAGTGATGCAAATCCAGAAAATGGTGGATAAAGCTGTTTATAATGCAAACACTGAATCATAAACATGTCTGAATTGCTGTATAGCTATAGCTAGCGTAAATATGCTAATCAGCCACGCTCAAACCTGTACATCACATAATTACTTTCAATTACAAATTATGAAGCAAACATGAAACATTGATTCAAATATATTGTTCTTTCTGTGAATGGGGTCTGATTTAAAATGAAAAAAAGAAAGAAAAAAAAACCTTGTGTGTGTTGCAAGTGCCCACATCTGTAGAGTAGTTAACATAAAGGTGTGTTAAAGTAGTACTGGAACGGCAGCTTAGTGTGCCGTAGATCCTGACTGGAGTTTCACCATCTCATGCAGCAAAAAAGTCCAGGCTCAAGGAAAGAGGGGACAGAAGCGTTTCACAAATATACAGTTACTGACCTCACTAAAAAAAAAAACACGTGTACAATGTGCCTGTATAAATGACACGATTTCCTCAGCAGAGACTGAACAGTACCGATCTGACGAGTCCATCAGCGAGCCGCAACTGGAGGCAGAATCACGGGTCTGAGAGTTCACAGCCAAATGTGTGTGCACGTGTGTATGGGGTGGGGGGGGGGGATTTTGTGCAGACATGTTTTCCCAGGCTTCACAAGTACAGCGTTGTGCGTCTTTAATCTTCATGAATATTGAACAGCTTGGCCACCTCATTCAGATCCGCATGCTCCTCTCCATCTTTAATGATCTAGAAACAAACATGTCAGACGTTAACAAAGAGCAGAAAAAAAAAAAAAAAAGAAAAAAAAAAAAAAGAGTGAAAAAGAAGAGTTTGGGGGTGTTAACGGAGGATAAAGGAGTTGTTTGGAGTGAACAAAAAGTATGAAGTTAGAGACACCGAGAGAGAGAGAATGAGCAGGTGTGGGAGTGAGCCAGTGAGCGAATTAGTGAGCAAGTGAGTAAGTGAATTAGTGAATCAGTGAGTGAGTGAATCAGTGAGTTGATGAAGTGAGTGAGTCAATCATTAAGTGACTGAATGAGTGAGTCAGTGAGTGAGTCTACCTTCCTGGCGATGGGCATCCTGTTAAAGACGTTCCACAGCACGATGCCGACCACCACTTTGTCCCTCAGATAAAAGATCACTCCTTTCCCATAATTCTCCTGCTGTGTGGGCGGGACAGGAGCTGCTTCAGCTGTGGAAAGTGCTCCGGCAACCGCCTCGGTCTCACTCTCCGACCTGATTCCTGTACCTGAACACACACACACACACACACACACACACACACACACACACACACGACTTATAGACTGGAACATAAAGTAATATAGTCCTTAATGGCTAGAACTCAGTGTGTGTGTGTGTGTGTGTGTGTGTGTGTGTTTATATGAATGAGCATGCTTTACCATACAAGTGTGTGTACCTGACTGCTCAGTCGCTGCTTTGGGTGTGTCCTTGGCAGTAGCTTTTGCAAACACTCCTACAGTTGGGAGGCTACTGTCTACAATACCGATGGCTTCATATCCTACATCAGGGCCCAGGTCACTCCTAACACACACACACACACACACACACACACACACACACACACACACACA
>JAOTRR010000032.1:16034201-16050186 GCA_028570945.1 Gogo arcuatus
ACATCTCCAGATGGGTTAAATGCAGAGAAAGAATTTCACTGTGCTCTAAAGGTACGTGACGAATGAAGGCTTAAAATTCCTAAAAAAAAATTCCTAATCTGCCATTAAACCTGAAAAGAAGAAGAAGAAGATCTCAGTGATAGTTATATCTAAAATTTAAGGTGGAAAAGTAACAGGAAATGTATTTGCTGAACAAGGACTGAACATATTTCAATTCCCACAGACACAGATGATGTCAATAAGTTCAAGTACAAAAAAAGAAAAGTTATATTTCACTTCTTTGAGTTTGGAATGCTGGTTTATGGTTTTAAAGCAACATTGAGTAGGATTTTTTCCTTAAAATATCAGCTTCAAAATCATTTTAATGATACATTGACTTGTAATAGGGAGAATGGCTTGTCTTCCCTTCCCTTCCAAGTCCGCATGTGGTTCGTCAGTGATAGCACTGTGTAACTCTGGTGGGGCGTCCCTGAGACATCTCGCAAGAATTGCGTAACACTTTACAGCACCCGGCCAGCTTCTTATAAGCCTCTAAGGAGAGGCTAAATCAGTTCTCGGTACGGACATCATGGTAGTCGAGGTGGAGAGACCAAAGAAGATGCTGTAGGGGGAAGCCAGAAAGGGAAAAAGAGAAAGCAACCGGACAAGACTAAATCTTGGACTGGATTTTACTCATTGGTGAGAGCTAAGAGAGATAAAAGGTTGAAAGACAGACGCAGAGCTGGGCTTCTTTCTGTTGAACTAGTACGTAATATTAATTTAGATGCCTTGCTATGTGTTGAGATGTTGCATTTGCTTGACGTTTGGCTGTTAGCAAAGTTGTCGACTCGCTAGCTTTTGATCATAAGCCAAGTCGGGGCATTTTGACAGAGGTTTAGCCGAGAGCAACATCTCGAGATGATGTTAGCAAACTTGCTAGATAACACTCAGACATCAATACTGGTAATAAGCACTCTTCTGTTGGCGAGCTTGCTACCCAAGTTTGCATCACATTGTGTCAGGAACATCCAAGTATTGAAGGTTAATTTAGTTGCCTAGCTGTTGTCTG
This sequence comes from Gogo arcuatus, assembly GCA_028570945.1. NCBI lineage: Eukaryota > Metazoa > Chordata > Actinopteri > Siluriformes > Anchariidae > Gogo > Gogo arcuatus. The sequence continues at coordinate 16,035,250 of JAOTRR010000032.1, forward strand.
TTAGCATCCCCCAGCATTAGATATGTCGGTGTTAGTATGATTCTTGTTACATTAGCTTAGCATGCTGCTGTTCCGAGTTGTGTGCAATAATTGTGCAAACTTTGACTTGCAGCATGGCAAAAAAAATGTCAGAGCATGCATGTTTACTTCAAGACAACAACAGCTGTTCATGAGGGGCTCAAAGCGTGACTTGCATTTACGTCAGTGGTGTAAAAATGAATTACACTCCGCAACTCTAGGGGGAGCCCAAGAGCAGAAAATACCAGTTCTCACATAATGGAGCTTTAAATTTATTTTTGTTCCACTGGGATTTGGAAATTTGAAATTTTTGTGTCTAATTTTTATTTTTAATTTGTAATTCATTCTGTAATAAACTATATAGTCAAAAGCTTATGCACCCCTGTCCATCACACCCATATGTCCTTGTTGAACATCCCATTCCAGATTTATTTCCCTTTGCTGTTATAATAAGCTCCACACTTCTATGAAGGCTTTCCACTAGATTTTGGCTAGTGATGTGGGGATTTGTGTTCATTCAGCTACAAGAGCATTTGTGAGGTCAGGCACTGATGTTGGATGAGGAGGTCTGGGGTGCTACAGCATACAAAGACATTATATACAATTGTGTGCGTCCCCATTTTGTTGCAACAGTTTGGGGAAGAACCACATCTGGGTGTGATGGTCAGATGTCCACAAACTTTTGCCCATGTAGCGTATATTGAATAATATATTATTCGTTGTTGCACTTTTAAAAATATCCACTAGGTGGTGGTCATGTATTAATAAGTGTATACCTGCAAAAATGACTGAAACCAATAACACATAATGTATACTAAATAAAATACTGTAATTAGCCAGAGTTAAAATAGATTAAATTCACATATAAGGACATTCACTTTTGTAAACTTTGATTGATTGGCTTCAAATTGTGGAAGAGCTACTGCAATTTTATATACAGACTACGCTTTCGATGAAAGACCAAGAGGAATCAATAATAACGTGTGAGAATAGAAGACTTTGAAATGAATATGGGACGCCAAGAGGGTCAAATCAGGTGCACAAACTATGGGTGCCGATTGAGGTCAAAATGCCACAAATCACAACACAGTCTCCTAAGTGCAGAGATCTTCATTTATTCATTTTGGCATCTTACAATCTTTATCATATATATATTTTTATATATATGTGTGTATATAGGAAAAAAGGAGGGCGAGCCTGCAGTGACACTGGAGTGACATGAAGAGTTCTGGAGTGCAGAAAGAAAAGAGCAGCTTTCTGATGGAGAAGTCTCAGTGCAACTTCCACTTCACTCAGCAGGGCGGAGAGCAGGGCGGGAAATAAGTGCCCTAAACCACAGTGAAGCCCAGGTGAACGGAGACACACACACGTGTATATATACAATCTTACATATGATGCTGGAGATGCTGTAAATTCAGTCCACAGTGGAGTTTATAATAAGAGGACATTCTACATCATGGAAACATAAAGGACAGAAAGTGTGCATGGGTGTGTTTGTGTTTAGTTTTTCATAGTCTGTACAATTTACACTGTTAAAAATAATTACATTCGACTTGATTCAGGTATGCCCCCAGCCGTTCTATTCACACGGTAATGGAACGCGAATACAATAGAACGCTATGAGAAAAGCTGTGGGTAAAAAAACATCAGTAAATACATTTCACACAATGTTGATGTGGTCTTGAGCGTAGACATAGATTTTCCACTCAGATCAACTCAACATACAGAATTGAACAAAAATGATAAACATTTCAGCAAAGCTCAGGCTTTAGCACAACACACATGGGCCTAGTACTGTTCCTAACACACCATGACTCACTTCCTCACTCCATTCCACATTGATTAAATTCCCTTTTAGCGGATGTTCTGCAAGCGCAAGTGAAACTAGTTCTCATTCTCATAGATTTTAAGTGCGGGATTTACCAAATTTGGAACGTAATTCCCTTTCAACCGAGCAAATAAAGTTGGTTATAAGTCAAACATGGCATTGAAGTACGTTAAATAAATATAATTTCTGACAGCTGTACATGTAGTTAGCAAGTCTGCTAATTAGCACACAAGTAAATATGAGTCAGATAAAATGGACTGTACGAAACGGTGGTGAGTGTCTGATCAGAAAAGAAAATCAGTGAGGGTGTGTTAAGGACAGTACTGAACCACACAGACAGTAGTTTTCCACCAACAACGTGCCGGAGCCAGGGCTAGTCTCAAACAGTCCCAAATAACAATCACTGACGACTGGAACAAATAGAACCGAAAATACATCACTAATGCTAACCATTTCTTCCTTTGAGCAGTTACAAAGAATCAAAACATGTCTTGCACACAATTGTTTCTGATATTATGTGTTCTGTTGACAGATTTTGCATAAAGTCTCGTGATGGGCAATCGACAAAAAAAAAAAAAGATTCATTCATTTTGAGCGACTCATTCAGTAAAACAGGCAAGTTAATTTGGAAACATGGGAAAATGTGGATTAAACTGGATCATAAACAACTTTATTCTCACACAAATATTGTATAATAATATGAAACCATGAATGAGATATGAATCAAATGAATCAAAAGTCATCTTTGATTCATTTTAAGGAGTTGTTTGAAAGATTTGAATCACTTAAATCGATATTTAAATTGAAATTTGAGTTAGAAACCATCCAGATCTGTGACTAATAGTTTAACAAATATGTACTTCTTATAAACAATCCAGTTATCTTGAACTAAGTGTAATCCTGGCTTATTTAATACTTTATTTTTTGCAAGACATCATTTTATAGAGTGACATTAGCTAGCTAACAGGCTAGCTACTATCACTCTATTAGCTTGTTACATTTAGCTACTTCACTGACAACCCCTTTTTATAAATAATGCTAACCAGCTTGCTATATTCAACAGCACATGTATGTTACGGAGCTATGAGCTAACTAGCTGTGTAGCTATCATTCTACCCCATGACAGCAGCTGGAATCTAGAGTATATGGTGCTTGCTAGGTTTAGCAAAATGTCTTCAATTATTTTTAGTGATTTAAAAATAAAGAGCCAATTGGTTTTAGAATTTACAGCTGTGATCACATTATATAGCATGACATTAACATGACAAGGACGTGACACTGTGGATATGTTCAGCTCGTCAAATGGCTTTGGCTCCGTGTTGGTGGGAAAAAAAGTCTAACGACAATAACTTCAGCTGAAAATTATTGAATCCTTGGAGTTTTAACTCAGAGTTACAGAATTTTCTGAAACAAATTTGAAACCTTTGATTTTGAATCCAAAAGTCTGGATTTTTTTTTTTTTAAATTTGAATGTGTGGACTTTCAAATCAGAGTTCTGGAATTTTCTTTTAAAAAAGAATCCTTGGATTTTGACCTCAAAATTCTTGAATTTAAAAATCAGAGTCCTGGCATTTTCTAAAAATTTTAGAATCCTTTGACTTTGAACTCAGATTTCCTAAATCTTCTTTAAAAAAAAAAAAAAAAAAAAAAAAAGAGTCTGTAGACTTCAGGAATTCTAAAATTGTAGAATTCTTGGATTTTGAAGTAAAAGTTCAGGAATTTTCTACAAATTCTTGAATCCTTGGACTTTGAACTCACAGTTTGGGAATTTTCTAAAAAAAAAATTAAGAATTCCTGTACTTGGAGCTCAGCGTTTTGGGATTTCATAAAAATTGTAGAATCCTTGGATTATGAACTAAAAGGTCAGGAATTTTCTACAAATTCTAAAATCCATGGACTATTGACTCACAATTTGTGAATTTTCTAAAAATTTAAGAATCGTTGGACTTGAAACTTAGAGTTCCAGAATTATCTAAAAACTCTAGAATCCAAGTTGGAGGAAAGACAAGAAAACAAAAAACAAAAACAAAGCACAACATCCCCGACCTGAATGTAAGCCAAAATGTAAGAGGTAATAACCAGCTGCCCCCCAAGCGAAAACAGTCAGGATACCAGAGAAGCAAAGCTTTAGTCTTTTTTGTGTTCCTTTTTTTAGAAAAGAAAATTAGAAAGCTTCTGTCTTTTCAGTGCCAGAAGATTGCATTCACAATTAAAAGTTCACAGTTTTGAACAGAGGATGCAGCTAGGCAAAGGATATTTCTCTTATATACAGACTCTTTGTCAGCTCATTCGGCGTAGATTAATAACTTTTAAACCATGCAGGAGTTCAGCTATGTTCTAAATATTCTAAAGAACCCAAGTTTGATTACAGACACATCGTAGTCTGCCATTCCTACAGGAAGTGCATCAGTCTCATCAATCAGTCTTCTCTAAGTCTCTCTCATGTACACACACACACACACACACACACACACACACACACACTTGCATGCTCTGAGAGGTAACACAGTAGGGCGGTGTTGCTTGGTAACAGAGTGAAGCCCGTTGCCCATGGCTACATGAGCACTCGTCCTGCAGCATCCCGAGGGAAGGGAAAAACGAGTAAACAAACAAACGAGTCCCAAGAAAACAATCGGAAAAAAAAAACTCCGGCAAGAACAGTTACGAGAAAATTAAAGCTGTCTTAGATCCTGGAGATGATACGAGCAGATGAATTTTGTTAAAGCAATAGCTGGACGGAAAAAAAAAATCTAATTTACACAATTTACACCAACTTACACCAAATGTAGTCCAAGTATCTGACGATCGCTACATTACAGGCTAATGTAGCTAACAGTTCATGGAAACCTATAGCTAACATTAAGCTGTAAGGAGACGTGGCCTAAAGATTATTCTATTTCATGCATATTATGATGTTGCCTACCTAGTTTCCCTACCAAGTGTGGACATTTGGAAGGCAGCTGCTTATCCGGACACTTTATCTTCTGCCAATTTAAGGGAAGCGTTGCATGTCTCCTATTTGATGTGGTCAATCCCATAATTCTGTTCTCTAGCATTTCTGAGCGCTTTTTTGATGTGCCTAATGTTTTTATTGTTGTCATAATCACCTGGGTAATGTACTACTACATTACAGTGTATGTAGCTAGCTTACATGGCTAACTTTTGAGTTGCTGAATTGCTAGTTAGCCGTAGTAAGTTAGCTTGCTGTGTTTTTTAGGCTAGTTGTGTTCAGAAGCTGCCAAGTGTTCAGGACCCAACAGACTAGCAAGCTTCTTTTATTTATTAGCTACATTAGCTACATTAGCCTCAGACACTCAACATGTCTCGGTTGACTGACGACTTCTGGTGTAAGAGGGACATTGTGTACGTTTGATTTCTGGCTAAATTGTTCCTGTAAGGGGTGTGTAGAAGATCAGTGTGTGAGCAGTGATATACACACATCACAAGTGCGATGACTGTGAATCCATCTGACAAAAGAAGAAGAAGAAGAAGCGGTGTGTTTGTCCAGGACACGTTCTGAAGTCTTCGCAAATCAGTTCTCTTACAGTGGCTCAGTCAGCTGTCAGTTAAAGGTCAGATATCCAATCAGAGGGAAGAGGAGGGGCCACAGTGTTTTGTTTTCATGTTGTCTTCTGTTCCAATGTGTGTCTTTTCCTCCGGGTTCGTTACAGATACACCGCTGAAAGTCTGTAGGCATCTGTCGCAGTGTGTGTGGGTGTGTGTGTGTGTGTGTGTTTCAGACGTGTGTCTCTATAAAGGAGTGTGTGTGCATCAGCAGTGTCGGAGACAGAGGTGAAAGGTCACCGGGCTCAGTTGGCAGTTCCAGAGGGGCGGAGCTAAACTCGCAGATATCCAGGAAGAGTTCTTGGTTCCTCTGCTTCCACTCGCGGAACTTGCGAGAGGTCAGCCCGGGGTCATCCAGCACCTGACCGATCACAGCCAGGTCTCCTTCTTTAGCCTGAGAAATGCAGAGAACAGAATGTCAGCTTCACAAACCTTAATACAATAGCTCAATACAATTTAGCTTTGAATGTTTTGGAACGTGGTACATTTCCTTTTTTGAGAGTGGCTTCACAAATACTAATGTTTTATATAGAAAAGTTCGAGCACCATCTTTCTATATGTAGCGTGTACCTTTAGCGTGGATCGGAGCGCCCGGATGCGGTGGAGCTTCTCGTTAGTGGCTGGGTCGTTGCAGCGCTTGACGAATGAGCGGCGGAACTCCTGGCGTGTGGAGGGCCGCTGGTGTCCGAACGCAGACACGCTCGCTTGCTCCAGAGAGCGATACAACTCTTCCAGAGGGTCCGGTTCCTCACACACACGCTTCAGAGCCTCACACACCTGCTGCCGGACCTCGCACACACTCTCCTCCTCCTCCTCCTCCTCCTCCTCCTCTTCCTCGTGAAGCCGGGTGCGAGGACGCAGCGTGCCGTGTGAGCGGTGCCGTGGGAGGCTCTGACTCCTCTGTTTGTGGGAGTGGTCGCATGGGCGGGGCTCTTCGCTGTCCGTCAGCGGGAACGGTCCGTCGTGTCGTTGTGGGCGTTGGCGTCTAGCAGGCAGCGTGGCCTGACGCAGCCTCTCGGGTGAGATCGTTACACATACGTCCCCTCCCGCGCCCGTCTGGAGGTAGTGAAGCCCTGAAGAGCCCACGGGGGTCTCGATCAGGTCCTGCCAGGAGCGGCGCTCACGCTCACGATGGGTGGAGCGACAGGACGAGTGCGAGTCCTCGGCGGACGAGTGTGAGAAGGTGGAGCCGCTGGAGAAATGGCGCTCACCAAACGCGCTGGACGAGCTCGCCTAGAGCCACATGGAATAAATCAACAATCGATAATCAATAAACTAGAGCTGCAGTTAAATACAGATAAACTGCTGATAATAATGCATCTTTTAATAACCCTTCTGTTCTGCTTAGGTCAATAACCCATTTTTAGTTTTTCATTAAATCATTCTGTAGATGGCAACAGCAATAAGAGCAGAGATGTAGAACAGTCCACCGAAGCTGTAAGCTGTACAATCGTCATGAACCTCTGAATTCAATTTCATCTTGTTTACACTGAATAAAGCAGCTCCTGTTACAGAGTTACAGTTAGTCAAGGTGGATGAGCGAATGGTTACTTCGCCGCTGACTTTTTCAGAATTTTGCCTGAAATGCATTTCCAGCTGTTACTGTTTACCCGCTGGCGTTAGTGGCATCTCATTTCAGGTAGAGACTGGAAGTGCACCATTTCCATCAGTACTGTTTCATATGACTAATAATATAAGGACATAGTGATGGGTTTGTGTGGCTGCAAAATCTAAAACGAGGCAAATAAGACACAAGGTTGGTAAGTATTGATCAGAACAGAAGGGCGTTGATTAAACACCCACACTCAATACAGAGAGAGACAGAAAGAGAGAGAGAGAGACTCACAGCAGGATTGCAGTGGTAACTCGACTCCTGTTTGAGTGTCATGGATCCATCGACCTCCTCCTGATCGCTCTCGCTCCAGTAATCTACACAGTGACATCGCACATATCACATTATATGCATCTTTCATAAAATATTTGACAATGCTTCAAGATACCAGTAACACGTAGCCCTGTAATTGCTGGTCAATTGTCCATCACAGAAACCGTGAAATGTTTCAGGAAAGAAAAACTGCATATTTAATTGCTTTCTAATCATCATTAGCACAACAATTATTCATAAAATGTTAGATTTGTTAGCCTGTTTAATATTTTTTCTCTTTCGGAAGAAAGAGAACAGAAAGCCACTTTTGACCATTTTTAGACTGCGAACGTGCCATGGGGTCAAGGGGGCGGGGCTTGAGTTATAAATGTGACATAACGTTATACACGTCTAGTTACGCTAACACAGATTGTTGGTTTTATTTTGCATCAATGAACGCAAAACATTCTTGATTTACAGTCACAGAAATCTTTCAAGTGGGAAAATCAAGTCAAAACAAGAGCCAAGATTTAAGATAGGATGAAGGGGCGGGGCATAATATCTGAGACTTTGAAATGCCTCTGCAACTGTCAATCATTCCAGATCCTTATGTTGATCTGACGATTTTAATGTGGGGCAAAACAAAAGGCTGCTCTTAACTTGCACCAGTGTACGTTCGATGCGGAGCTCCGACGCAAAATGTGTGAAATCATTCGACTTGATTGATAGCAAAGATCAAAAGCTTTTGAGAACCTTGTAAATGTTCTAGAACATGTCTGGGAAATTCTAAAGTTTTAAATACCATCTAACACTTAATACCTAAAAATGGGATGTCATGTTATGCGGGGCTGTAACTCCTCCCATTCCTACCTTCATCTGGGCGGGGCACCGGATCATCTGGAGTGTAGCCAATCGCAGCCAAGCCGAGACGATTCATCCACCTGCACACATAATAAAAAATATCTGTGATCATTTCGGCATGTGGTTTACATGATGCTAAACTGGAGGCTGTATATACGCTTCCATTAGTAGCTAGCTACATTAGCTTCAGTAGCTTCAGTAGCCTCGTAGCTTCAGTGCAAAACTAAAGACGCAAACACTCAGCTGAGCAGCAACTTTTGTAGGAAAGGTTTCATTTCATATTTAAAAACCAAAGAAATCCAAAGAAATGTGAGTCAAAGTGAAGTGGCGAGAGATTTACCTGTTCATCTCCTCCAGGTGATCCGTTGCAAAAAAGAAACTCTTAATTTTAGGATGGCAAGCCTTGAAGGCGCTTTGAGGGGAAAAAAAGGAGGAAAAGAATGACAACATTACAGTCTTTAGGAATCTTTCGAACCAGATGAATACATTTAATTAGCTATTTTGTATCTATATATGTCTTTAGTATGTACATATACTGTACATTTACAGCACCACAGCGCTGATGAATGCTTGATTTTGATTGTTGATTAGTTTTCTATAATAGCAGCTTTGACAGTAGTGCAGATGCAAATCACAGGTTTATATTAATGCACTCGTTCTGCGATAAATACGTTATCGTTTCTATAGTAACAGCTCATTCACAGGGACTTGTACACAAACAATTCAAAAATGTTTGTAATCGTTGGTATCTTTCTGTGAGGAGATGTTTCTGTAACATTTATGAAAGGAGTCTCACCTGCTATAGTGCGAGTGACGTGTCGCAACATTAAACGTGACTATATATAAAATATAGCTGTAGTATAAGAGGAATAAACCACTTGAGATGGGTACGGGTGTTGAGATCCAGTAACTCACTGTTTCCTCCTGCATTCAATTGCTCTGTCGATCCGGAACTCCGGCAAACTGATGAAGCCTTCTGCCTTCTCGTCCTGGTGTAAAAGGGTAAAAGAGGAAAAACAATGGAGGAGGTTCAACTTTAAAACCTTAAGTAATTACTTCAGTCATGTCCTAACTAATTCGCATGCTCTCGGATATTAACATCTCAGCTCTCTGCTCCAAGAAACGACTAGCTGACGTGAAGGTGGATAAGAAGGCGTCTCTTACGTTCTGGTTGGTGTACCAGTAGAGATCCGAGTCCTTGAGGATGAACCAGTATTTCTTCCATTTCTGGGTGAAGTAGCCCGAAGCGTCCTTCTTCTTCCACAGCCAGCCTTCACAGTCGCCATGTCCGAGATCCTTACAGGCGATACGCCTCCTGCTCGAGTTACTCTGAGACCCTAAACACATGCACACACACACGGATGGACGCATTACAGCACCCGTATAAGATAACCACACAATCCAACAGTACGTAATGTTTCTTTCCCACCTCTGCTTTTCTTCTTGGTCTTGGTCCTTAAGGAGGCATAATGCACTGACTACAGAGAAAACACACACGTTAATTTATTTCTCTGTGGTTAATTATCAAGCTTGATAATATGACGTAAAATATTCTGCTGTGTAGTTTAAACCAAGGAAGCTAACATCAGGTAAACCTGATGTATTTATTGTGTAGTTAGAACCAGTGTTTTGAGTTAAGCTACATTTTATCAAACCAATCAAATGAGATTGAATGGATGATCATAATAGAATTAAGCCCCGCCTTTTTCCCCCCCATACACACACACATTTTTTTTTCCGGTTTGTCATGCTTGTCTTGGTGTGTTGATTTGTTCTGGCGAATTCACATATTGATTCACATAAAGGAATCATTTAAATGATTCAAATCATTTGTGAGTCATCCATCATCATTAAAACTGACAGAACAAAAGAAGGAATAAAGACCTGGAGGAACGGACAAAGGATATTTACCTTCCTCATGGATGCGCCTGCTTGTCGATCCCCAGCAGAACCGGCATACCTGAGGAAGATTATGAAGATGATGAAGATAATAAAAAAAAGAAAATTTTTATGAAGTTTTTCTTATACATTAAAGGAACATTTTGATATAAAGCTACTGTTTACCAGGCAGTATCGCAGTTTATCAGAATTAACCCAGAATGCGTTACAAAAATATATTAAGCAAGCTAAATTATTTAATTGTACACAGTATTGAGGTTAGCATGCTAGAAAATTACATAAACAATTCTACTGCATACTTTAACCTCTAATCGAGTTCACTATCAAGCTAAATGATATTATGCAAAGTATTTTGTTGTTCAGTTTGAAGCCAAAGTTAAATTTGCTAGCACTCACTGGGGAATCTTCTCCATGAGCAATCCAGTTGTTCCCTGTCCTATCAGAAAGCTAGCTACACTACACTAGCCGTCAGATATCTAGCTGCTAGTGTACCATTAAACTCCATTAAAGAAATAAAACTGAGATGAAGTCATGAGCTAGCATTACGCTTTTTACAGTAACGAAGCTAACTGTTGGTTTGTAACATTGTGGTTTCTTAAATTGAGAAGTTGAAATGATAAAATTCTGAAGGATAAAAACGGGCTCCTGCCAATTTAAAATTTTGACCATCAATAATCTTTACAACCTCAGTTTTTATTTTGAAGCAATATTTTGGAGTAAATCTTCTCACATATATTTTATTGTCAACCTTAGAATTTCAAGGACTCAAAGTGGTTCCTGTTGCATATGGTATGAATGGTTTATTTGCCTGACTGCTGACTTTTTTGACTTGACATGGCTTCAGACTGATTCTTCATCTGACGACTCATTTCTCATGCTAATTTGTAGAAGGTTAGCAAAATTATGATCTATCTTTGTGGTCGTATATTTAGCTGCTAGCAGTAGATTTGTATTCCATTCATCTCTGGTTCATCTCCTTCAGCATTAGCAAGCAGCACAAAAAAAGAAGTGTGATCTGTCGTAAAGTTCTTCTCACAGGATGTCTTTTCCACTATGATACAAAACACCCACACCTCCAGGCAGCCTTTCCCCCCTCCCTTTAACAAACAAGTGTGTGTGTGTTTTAAGTTGCTCACTATGCAAAAAGTCTGTCTTTCCGCTTAGCTTTTTCTCTCACTGGAGTTCACCCCATTGTGAGCATCATAGCTGTTACCTTTCTCTGCCCTCAGCAACACTTTACCCACCACAAAGCACATCGACTTATAATGCACAGGATGTGTGTGTGTGTCTATGTGTGTCTGTGTGTCTCATATATGCTATCTGACTGTATGGTTTGTAGTCAACAACAGTACACACACACACACAAGTAAACTTATATACTGTAAACTGACACCTTTATTTTTATAAACAGGGCTGTATTTTTTTTTAAATTAATCCCAAAAATACCAAAAGCAAATCAAGTATCCAATGTTTTCAACTAAAATAAAATATCAGATAGAACTTCAACCTGTTTTGCCCACTATGGTTTCCCATACTCTATCTTCATCTGATCCTTTTCGTCTCCCACTTTCCTTATATGGTCATCGCTCTTTGTTCTCAGTAAAGACTGATTTGAAACATTCTCCCAAAGCCTTCAGAAAGCTGGACAAGCACTTCAAGGGTTCAAATGTGCCCGTGGCACGTGCAACAATTACTGATGCATGAAAAGGGGCGGGATTTGCCAAGCTCGTTTGATAAGAATGTTTCCAAAATGGTTTAATTATAATTACAACCACAGTCTTATTCCTACTGTGACCACATATACGCCAGGAAAGTAAACAATGCCATGTTTGTCATGTTTTTTTACTCCACAGTTTTTCATAGTTCTAGTTTTAGTTGTTTTTAATCCCTGACTGTTGAGCCTAGTTTTGGATTATGGATTTAACTTAAAACTGGCTCGAGACATTGATGTGTGATTGATTTTTGGGAAACACTCTTCTCTTATTTGGTAAAAAACAATTTATTTCCTGTGAAAACCAAGTTACAATACCACAGTTGTCACGTGCTTTGCTGATATGATGAAATAATTAAATTTAGTATTTTATTGCATTCTTAGTAGAATGTATAAAAAAGCCAAAAAGGCAAAAGGCTCGTGAAAAAAAAAAAACTGTCCTAAAGTGTAGTTCAAAGCACAGCTCGTTTTAATCCCCATCCTCTCTGCACAAGATGTTCAGGATTAAAATCTGTATCATTAATTTACTACATATAGATCTGATTATATACAATTTGTATGACTTGGTTCTGAATTTCCGAATGTGTTCATTCTAAAGGTAATTAAAGTAAATAATGGATTTTAGACAGCGTAGAGATGTTGACTCACCTGTCAGTGTCTGCTCGCAGTGTGTCTGTGGCTCTCTGGGAGACGAGAATGACAGAAAGCGAGAAAAAAGATCAGAGAGGAGATTTCCTGTTCCAGGCAGTGAACGGAAAGTGTGTTATGCCACCAAACTGTGTGTGTGTGTGTGTGTGTGTGTGTGTGTGTGTGTGCATGCTTAAACATGTCTGTTAATGCATTCTGCAAACAGAAAGCCTAAATAGGTTCGATGAAATCCTGGAAAACACCCAGGTCAGAAAATAACTATTCCAGCACCAAGGTGGTGATTTTGACCAAAAGAAAAAAAATAGAAGTAAAAATATATAACTTTTAAAAAATATACAAGATCTGCAAATGCACTGTAAAAAAGGAAAGAAGAAAGCAATTTTATTTCCTTATATCTTATATCAGTGCAGAGACTCACAGGGTAATGTGACATAGTGGTGGTATCGGGCAGAGAGAAGGGCAGCCCATCCGGGGGTCCTGAGTCCAGCCGTACAGGCGGGGCCAGCATGGAGGGGCTGATGGGAAAACTTGGGCTGCTGGGATTGCGGCTCTTCTTCCTGGTCCGCCGGGTAGTGTCGCGCTGGGAAAACTCCGCCTCTTCCTGTAAGACGAGCATTCTGTCGTCGCTCAGGAAGCGCATGAGGGAGGAGTCTGAGTCTTCAAGAAGAGAAAAACCACACGGCTTTTAAACATTTTATCTCTTTATAGTTATGTTTAATGGAGTTACTTCGTACCAGTCTCTCGGTTTTATCTCTCTTGAGGTTAATTTGTTGGTTTGTCATGTTTCCGGAAAAAAAAAACCCAACACAAAAATGCGGAAACTAACGATACGTAAGTCCTGAAGATATCTGAAAACATTACAGCTTTACCTCTGAAACTGGAGACTCCTTCCATAAATGTGAAATTAACACATTTCTAATTACCAAAAAAGGCACAATATCAACGATGACACATTTTTACACATCCGTTTATAATTAATGGAGCATCCGCTGTTGAAGTCTCTGTGATTTATCCGTTACTATAGAAACGACTGTATGTATCATAGAGCAAGGACATTCATTCATATAAGTCTGGGATTTGCGGCTGCACTACTGTCAGAGCTGCAGTTGCAGGAAATTAATCAACACCTTCTGACCAATTTGAACTGAGAATTCAACAGCACTGTGAAGTTAGAGATCAAGATTCTGTAGTGTGTGCACGTGTGTGTGTGGGTGTGTGTGTGTTACACGTGGTTTTCCACATTGTGGGTTTCTGGCTGCTATGTTTAGATCTGTTTTCGACTCCCACTCGATCTCGACGCTGATTTTAGACGCCTGTTTCCACGCAGCTCAACACAACAGGAACAATAATCAAAACAAAAAACAGAGAACACGCTCACGTCTTTCTCATTTACAGAAAAAAAACCTTGATATTATCAGCAGCCTTATTCCAATAAAATACTAAAATACTGATTACTGTAAATGGCTCTACTGATGGAACTTGTACTTATGACTCATTATGATTTCTTATAATTCTCTAAACTGCTTTATTTGTATTAGTGTGCAGTTCTTTTGGTTTCCCTTTTGTATAATTAGTCATTTACATTTATAAATAGTCATGAATTACTAGACAAAGAGTAATTCCAGGAAGCGTGAGGAATATGAGCTTTATATGAGGCTAATATTGCTCATAAGGTTAGGTCATATCTGCCAGATTAGCATCGCGCACAATGCTAAACTGGTAGCAGTGAGCTTCCCTTATGGAAAGCAATATATTTAAGAATAAATAATGTATTTGGTTATGATTGTGAATACATTTCCTTTTAAAAATTGTAAAATTGTCATGTGAAATGCATAGCAATATATTCACAATCATAACCAAATGCATTATTGATATTGCAATATATTCTTATATATCGGAAATTATGGTTTCTTTTTAAAATAATTTCATGGATGCCCAATTTCAACAACATTAGGCTCATAATTACAGTGAGAACTTCAAAACTAAAGCAACTTCAAACTTTTCACCAGTTTTCACCACGTTTTATTTCTGGCTGAACTTTTCCTTTAAGAACTGATATAAATGTGATTTAAATGCTCGACTATTTAGAAATAAAGTCACAATTAAATGTAAGTGTGAAGTAAATGTAATACCTCTGCTACCTCGCTTGTAAACTCCAGATTCCTGAGGCTCAGCGAGCCACTCTGATGCGTGAGACACCTGCCGGGGGTCACCTGGAAAAAAAAGTGTGTGTGAGTCTGAGTGTGTGTATCTTTGAGAATACAGTATTACCCCAAAATGGTCGAAAATACAAAGACCTTCTTTGAGAAAGGGTGTACAGAAAGTGTGTGTTTGTGTACACGGACCCCGCGTTGGGGTTCGGTCTCGGCGTCGTAGTCCAGCGTTTCTGCCCATTTCATCGTCCAGCAGGGGGAAGTGAGGTCCCACCAAAGCCTCCTGATCCATGAAGAACGCTTCAGAGCCGAAAACACCAAAACCAGCCCGGTCCAACTCATCATCCCTAAAGAGAGAGAGAGCTCTGTTTTCCATATTCTCATATTTTAT
>JAOTRR010000032.1:16084353-16097294 GCA_028570945.1 Gogo arcuatus
TGTGTGTGTGTGTGTGTGTGTGTGTGTGTGTGTGTGTGTGTGTGTGTGTTTGCCTTGATAGCCGCAGAGAAGGTCTGCCAGGTTATCAGCAGTAAGTACCTCTTTTCCTTTTTTTTTTTTTCCTACACATTTTTTCCATGTGCCAAATCCCCACTGATGGACAAACTATGCTCCATGTTGCATTACGTATCGGGGGGAGGGGAGACACTTGCAGAACTTGCAGAAACATTTGATTATTGTCCTATAACATCATGTGCAGAAGTGATTTATTCCTCTTATACCACAGCAATTACGATTACTAACAATTATATTTTTTGTTTATTAAACAATGAAGTCATTCTTTTAAAAAAAAAAATCCATTTATAGTTACAAGAAAATGTAGCTTGTCATGTTACCGAGAAACCACAAAGTGTAAACTCCTCTGTCCTGAATCTGCCAGAAAACTTTGTTACACCTTTTCCTCTGGTACTGGAGACTCCTTCCATAAATGTTAAATTACCGTCTCTGTACTTCAAGTAAACTTCACCGTATCAACGATTTAAAAAAGAAAAAAAAAGTTCCTGTGAATGAGCTGTTACTATAGAAACAACGTGTCATACATGCCATTAAAAGGTCAGACATCTGTGAATTTAGATTTCAGATTTGCCCTGTGGTTTTGTTTTGTTTTGTTTTGTTTTGGTCACTTGACTGAACAAAGCAGGTGTGCTGTGCAACATGGACTTCTCTAAACACTTCTGTTTAACACTGATGGTAAAACATGGACATGTGGAAAGTTCTGTCCAACCTGTTGAGCGGTGTCCAGCATGACCGCCGCCACTGCCCCCCTCCGAGATCTCTCCAGTGCACTAGAAATCTGTGTTCTGGTGAAACGAGAAACCCGCTGACGTTTAGTTAGCTCTGTAATGACCCTTTGTGTTGAATGAATGAATTGTTTTTGTTACCTTTAGAAACCAACTCCTCCTAAACCTGAACCCAAGCCCAAGAAAACACCTAAGGTAAGAACCAAAGTGTGGAAATTTTAACCAAAATGCTGATTTATAGTCCATCAGCACACACACACACACACTGTGTAACTCCTGTATCATATCGGAGACACAGTTCTGTCCTCCATCTCTCTCTCTCTCTCTCTCTCTCTCTCTCTCTCTCTCTCTCTCTCTTTCAGAAAGAGAAGGAAGTGAACGATAAAAAGGAGGACAAAAAGACGAAGGGGAAGAACGAGGAGACCAAGGAGGAGAACCAGTCAGAAAACGGAGAGACCAAGACTAATGAGGTGCACACACACACACACACACACACACACACACACGTACATTAATATTGCCATCAGTGGTTTTTTCTTTCTTTCTTTTTCTTTCTTTTTTTCTTTTATATATATATATATATATGAAGTTTTGCCAAGTTGTGTGAATGCAAAATTGGAAAAATTATTCAAAATTATTCAATATATTTTATTTAACTGATTTTAAAAGCCACTTTGACGAAATATACATTTATAAACCTTATAGCTGAGTGTGTGTAATGTCACTTCATCACTGCAGTAGCGATAAAATGAATAAACTTGACGCAGGCTGCGACTGGTCACTTATTTCGTTTAAAAAAAAATCCCAGATTTCAATATTTTTTCCTCTTATCATTGCGATGACGACAACAAAACTCCAATTTAGCTGTTCGTGTCATTTATTTTGATGTAGAGCTGCCTATAAAGGTGACATAAGTGAGTAGACGTCAAATCTGTTTTTTAATGAACCATTTTTTGTTGCTCACGTCAATATATTCTTATACCACAGAACACATTGATAATAAAGAGGGTTCTGATTAACACACAATTAGGCAAGCTCCACCCACACCGATTGACGTTTTTCTCTAAAATTGTTGACGAAAGACCAAAATTTGAGACAGTTGTGTAAAACTTGTAAGATTTGTTGGAAAACTGCTTTACTGCCAATGACAGAAAAACACTACGATTCAACATTTGCTCATATAAAGTGAAGTAACTTTCTGCATCACTGTTCCGGGTTAAATAAGTCAGACAAGTTCTCTGTGATACGAAAAAACTTTCCAGTTCTGTGTCTAAAACTGTACAGTACACATGTATGAAACAGATGAAGGCACTAAAGCTAAAATCCAGAGTGATTAAACACAGTAAGTTATTCTTTTACTCACAGATCTTCACTTTTACTGTGAGACGACTCTTGGCCGGGTCGGATACCAAGTGTGTCAAAGTTCTGAACAAAATGCTTAAGTAAGAAACATTCCAAATTGGACATGAAATAAAAATACAATAAAAAATTGATTGCAAATAGTTACACTTGCTGTTGCTGAAGTTAAAAAAGGAAACTATCTCTTTAAAAATTATTTGTTTATTCTGCAGCAAGCCTGCAATCAAAAACACTAGGGAGTTTGGAATAGTTTGAACATTACAGCTGAGATGAAGGTGAAGGATGGACACAGGAGTTGTTATGGAATCTTTATTTTTAAAGCACTAAACTGGAGGCTACGAACGTCAGCCTTCAAGCTTCAAACATGCCTTCGCCGATCAACGACATCTGAGGCAAGGGGAAAAGAAATGGTGTAAATGTAAATTTTGGCCAACCTGTTCCTTTAAGAAGTTTTATATTCCTGTGTTCGGAATGATGTGGACTGTTTTGAAGACTAAAAAAGATCTAGAAGGTTTCAGAGTGTCGAATCAGGACAGTGGAGCAGAAAATGATTTATTGACTGACTGAAATGCTAACTTAATGAAGGTTGAATTTCTGAAAATGCTTCTTGACACGAAGCACAATTCTGATTGGTGCAGGTGATCCAGTCTGACCTGTGATTGGTCTGTTTCTGTCGCCATGCAGGTTGAGAAGACTCCAGCGGCAGAGCCGGAGCCAGAGAAGGAGGAGACTAAGGCCGAGTAGCATCCCACCCGTCCATCCATTTTTCTTCTTTCTTTCCCCATCAGTCCGACCTATTCTTCCCACCATCCCTCCTGCCTCTCCCCCTCTCCCTCCCTCTTTTCCAGCAGGTTCCGAGCCCCAGATGGACCCTTCTCTCCACAAACCATCAGCAGAGGAATATTTTTATCAACAATTTTGTAAATACTGGTTCAGGTTTTTAGCACAAAAACGCAAACGCGAATGAAGGGGGTTTTCAGACGGGGTTCTTCTAAGTTGTCCCCAACACGAGCGGTGCGCAAAGGCGGCACTTCAGTTTTGTCTTTGATCTTTTCTTTTAATTAGTGTTTTTATTTTGTTTTAAGGGACGGTCCTGTATCTTGAGGCGTTGATCCTGCATTGCTGGCTGGCTGGTTGAGAGTGCGTGTGTGTGTGCGCGTGCGTGCGTGTGTGTGTTTGTGATTATGTTCTTATCTTGGAGGTTTTGCCCAGTTTGCTGTTCATTTGGAATTTTTTCTTTTAGAAAAAAAAAGATTGGTATTAGGACTAGATGTTAACACCCCATGCCTCGGGATAAATCTTGGCACCAAAACGATGCGATGAAACAAAGTAAATCTGGTAAACTGGGATTGTTTTGAGTTTGGGTGGGAATTGCGTCTTTGTGGGATTTTTTTTTTTTTTTCTTTTTGGAAATTTTGGGGTTTTAAAAAGAAATCAGATGTTTTGTGACTTTTTTTAAACACAGAATTCATTTGTGAAAAAAGTAGCGTGCCCTGAATCTCACTCAATAAAACCATCATTGGAGTTTTCCTCAAAAAAAAAAAAAAAAAAAAAAAGAAGACGACGACCTGTTTTTCATTCTTTTACTTTTTAGAAATCACATTTGTTTTTCCAGCCCTGCCATTAAATGAGTTTGGAACTTATTTTCCAAAACAAGACCCCATACATAACTATCCAGTGGGATTGAGGTAACATCACAGAAGAGGATGTGATCAGACAATATATGCTTTCCAGAACAGCACAAGGAACGTAGTTAAACATATAGAACTGTACGCAAATATTTGTAATAAATTTTGTTAAATTCTCTCAACTTGTAAATGATGACAAAAAAACCCCCACACACAATTGGCTTAATAATCAATAATGTAATTTAATCAGAGCACCAGCAGTAAGCCTGCGAGGGGGCGCGCAGTTGTTTCGCTTTGAATGCCTTAAAAGTGCATTAGGCAAGACTTGTAAAAATAAAATAAAGGTGTCTTAAGGGTTAAATGGGTGGAGGTGAATAAGACGGAATGTTTTTTATTAATTCATTGAGCCCACCTCATTTTCCACCCATGTGCACAAATCTCTGCCCCAACACATTGTGGTTCAACTCGAGTGAGGATTAGAAAGTAGGGATGGGTAATACCACACAGTTTCTTTTCGATCCAATACCAAGTAATACTAAGGCTAGTATCCCGATACTGATACTTTAAAAAGTCTATTTGTGTACCCAAAACCAGGAAATCTTTGATTTCTCTAATGAAATTTGGTAAATTCAGACATCAAAAGTTGTACTTGAAAGCTTTTGTACTAGTATGAAAAAGTATCAGACTTCTCCATTGTGTTTGAATTTTTCATAACTGCAATTGTAAAACACAGGTTCAGAAATGTCCAACAAATGTTTATTCTCAACAGGATTGATTCTCAAAACTGAACCATCAGGATTGGGAGTATTGATACTTTGGTATCGATCCACCCATCCTTTATTAGAAAGGACTGTCAGACATTCAGCTGCTTGAAAGCCAAGTTATGATTCTATGAACATGCAACGTCTTGTCATAATGATTTTTCAGGATGTGTAGGTGCGTGTCTATAAAATGATTGACCAGTTCCTAAGCAGTTAACGAACACAAACCTGTGCAAACAATTTGCCGTATGAAAAAAGGTAAAAAATTCTGGGACAGACATTTTAAAACAACTAGGTGTGAAAGCCTAAGAAATACTCTACAAGTAAGAAACACTTGGTTGTCTTTAGGGATGAAACGGTTACCAGTTTCATGATAAACTGATAAAATTCCCAGTAGTTAGTATTACCATTTAAAATTTTAATTATCATGAAAACCTCAGTTTGAAAAGCTCAGGTTAAATACTGTCCAGCATCAACCAAACTTATCACTACGTAATTGCTGTGTGCAAGACGTCAATTTAATTAGTCTCCCTTCTCCAAAGCTGCACACACACGTGCACGGATCTACGAGCGGAAAACCATCCAATTACACTACATGTAATTATTTTATTTCTGCCATTATTTTAAACACATTTCTTTGTGCAGGGAATGCTATAAATACAATGGATAACATTTGAACGATTGTGACCAATATAATTAAAAGTGTAAGTTAAAGGAACAGGGAAAATGTCTTCGTTATTGCATGTTAAATAATTATGATGTATTTGTTTTTGTACTCTTTCTCTATTGCTCGCAGTAAAACTAAAATGAAACGGTCAATTTGAGGGAAGATTAATCATTAAGATCAGTCGATTTATCAGCAAAATAGTCGCTACATTAATCAATAGAAAAATGGTTGTTAGTTGCAGCCCTAATGTTATCTTAATGTTTATGCACACAAAAAGTGCATAGTACTGCGAGTTGTATTTGTAGTTTTCAATCTAAACTTTGTGAAATGATTTCAGTTTGAGTATCGTTACTTTTTGAACATTTTCAGCATATTTTAACAATACTGTGATCATTTTGCTCACTAAAATCATGATGTTAAATTTTCAGACCATTTCATCTCTAGTTGTCTTCGTAAATGCTCGGTTTAAATTACTTATTTGTTTATATTTTGAAAAATAGACTAAACTAGTTTATTAGACCTGGCGTTCTTGAACTTTTTGCTGCCAGTGACCCATTTAACTGAAATAAGATAAAGTAGCCTACAGACTTTATTTTATGAACATAATTTATTTGAATATTAGGCTCATTTAAATTTGTGCAATAATATTTTATTTATTGGAGTGCTTTATTTGTATTCCAGAAATTTACACTGACAAAACTTTTGACGTTGACTTTATAATAAGGTCAATGACACATTATTTATAGTCTACTTGTTTTTGAGTTATTGGGGTTTGGGTTAAGCCCATTAAAACCCACATAAGCTAATAACTATAAGAACTCTATTATAAATATCCTAGCTTTGATAATGGTGAGCCCCTGGGCCCCCAACTATGGAGGTTCCCAGACCCTGCTTTGAGAATCAGTGCATTAGATATTATCATGAGTGAGTACAAACAAAAATAATAACTGTGGGTGTGGGCAGGATTGGTCAGATTCCTGTGGGAGCAGGTGAACTTTGTCAGAATTCCTGTCGGAGTGGGTGAAAATGGTCAGGATTTCTGTGGAAGTGGGTGGGATTGGTCAGAAGTTGTGCAGGAGCAGGGAACTAATCAGAATTCCTGTGGGAATGGGTGTGATTGGTCGGAATTCCTCTGGGAGTGAGTGCGATTGGTCAGGATTCCTGCGAGAGTGGGTGGGATTTTTCAGAATTCCTGCAAGAGTGGGTGGGATTTTTCAGAATTCCTGTGGGAGCGGGTGGGATTGGTGAGAATTCCTGTGGGAGCGGGTGGGATTTTTCAGAATTCCTGTGGGAGCGAGTGGGATTTTTCAGAATTCCTGCAGGAGCGGGTGGGATTGGGTGGGATTTTTCAGAATTCCTGCGGCACTTCTCAGGATTCTCAACTCAACTTTTCAACTCAGGATTTGTAACTGAGCTACAACACAGATGTTAAGAATATTAAGACTGACAGGTACCAAAATCTGGGAGGATATAAAAGAAGTTGCAGGCAGTTATAATGTTAAGAAAAGATTTTCATTTCCCTTCAGAATTATTGGCACCCTTCATGAAAATGAGCAAAAATTAATACATATAAGCCATCACCTCAAATGTCAATATTTGTATATATTTTAAAATATATTTGACCTTTTTTTAATTTGAGTACGAGACTGAAGGAACACCTATGAAACCAAACACACACTAAATGTCCAGTTAAAATATGCAAATTTAGCTTTGCAAGATGTAGTCCTGATGTACACTGTCTTATTTTGAGTGACCAAAAACTCATCTGAAATTTTATTTATACAGTACAGTGACCTATGTGCTACATGACAACATGAAAAGAACTTTTCATCGTTTGAAACACCAAAAATTAAGAATTAAGAACAAGTTTTGATTGAATTGTGCCACTGAGAAGGTTAGACATCCTCAAGAGGGTGACAGAGGACGAGTTACAGCTCTCTCTCAACCTGCCTGCTTATAACCACAGTGCTGTTAAAGAATGTGAACAGGGCTACTGTATTTAATTCACATGAGGGAAAAAAAGGACATTTTGAAAACATATGAACAAAGATGCAATTCAGATGTTTTTGAATAATCAATAAATATAGTTCCATGATTGCACATGAGGTAGGCTAAAAAAATTTCCGTTAACCTTCAAGTTACCTGATCGTAATAGCAGATAATTTATAACCACTTTATATGCAAGCTTTCATCCTCCAAAAAAATCGTATCAGTCTCTAAATATCCGTTTCCTCCAAAGGGCATCACGTGCTAACTCTTCAATAATATCAATTATGCCATAAGTTACCATCTGCACAGACTGGCCCCACCCTCCTTTCATACACTGGGACTTCATCTTAATTAAACAACTAGTAGTCTTTTTTGTCTTAAAATGGATTTGGATTGACTTCCTGTCTTTCATGATTACCATTTTTTTGTGTAAATGCTTGTACAAACAATTTATGCATAAATCTGTTCGTATCCAGCTTCATAAATGAGGCCCATTGTTGGCAAACTGCTGTGACATAAAATCTTCTCAGAAACCCTGTGAGGTTCGTTAAACGGGAATTCAGCTGGAATGACTGACAGTTGGGCAGGTGGATTGAGTGCTTGCAATATGCCCTGATAGTGTTCTTTTTGAGATTTTTTAGTTAATTAATGTGAAATGAAGTCTCTAATTGCATGCCTGACAATAATTAACGATTAAGTAATATAATATCAGTTAAGCATATTTATTATGGATTCCACCAAAATATTTCAAATATTATCCAAAAACAAACAAAAAAAATTCAACAGGCCAAAAACCAAGTGTAAAATCTAACACTTTACCATTAGCATTCGTGAACTCGGAGGGGGGCAGGCAAAGAATCCTTTTTCCCGGTGGATGATGTGCCAAGATAATGGCTCATCAAGATAATATTTAGAGTAGAAAATATGCATTTGTTGTTGTGTTGAATTTTGGTTAAGCTCTTCTTGAAACCATGGTTAATCCAGCTACACATAGATTTTATGGGTGTGGCTTATTAGACACTTTGTGGTAATAGTGCAACAATTTAAGAACATCGTTTCTCAATGTACAATTACAAGAAATGTAGGGATTTGGCCATCGATGATCCATAACATCATCAAAGGTTTCAGTGTTGCCATAAGGACCTTTGTCCTATGGTATCATATGTAACATCTTGTCTTATTCAGTAGGTGGGAGCATTTTTGCCCTCATACCTACATAAAACTTTCAATGTTGTGAATCGAACTGAATCTTGAATTGGGTGAATTGTTACATGTAAGAGTTGTGGGGGAAGGCAGAGTCAGTCCCAGCTGGCTTCAGGTGAGAGGCAGGTTTCACCCTTCGCAGGTCACCAATCTATTGCAGGGCTAACACAGATGAACAACCATTCACATCACTCACTCACATCTATGAGCAATTAGGATTAGCCAGTTGAGCACTTAATGCCTTTTGAGAACACCAGAGAACGAAACCCGCACAGGGAGAACTTACAAACTCCACACAGAAAAGTTCCAGTCAACCATGAGGTTCAAACCAGGACCTTCTTGCTGTGAGATGACAATGCTAACCACTGCACCACCATGCCTCCACTGGTAGAGAAGTCTTTGTTTAAAATTACAGCTTCCTGTATGAAGGAACTACTCTTTCACAGTGTTCAGGTGGGATTTTGGCTCATTCTTCTACACAACAGTCTTTAAATGAAATACTGAATCCTTATCTTCTGGTGGGTTTAAGTATGGTAATTGGGCCATTCCAACACCTTTAATTTCTTCTGATGGAAACAATTGAGTCTCTTTTGCAGTATGTTTTGGATTGTTGTCCTGCTGGAAAGTCCACCCACATCTCATCCACAGGCAACAGAATCTTCTCAGGAATTTTCCAGTACATAACTACATTCATTTTCCCTTTAATAATTTGAATTTCGGTGGGACCATGAGAAGAGAAACAGCCCCATATCATGATCCTTCTACCTCTGAACTTTACTGGAGGTATGATATTTTTAGGGTCATATGCAGATCCAAACAAGGTGCTTGGAAAAGTTAACATTTTTTGTCTCTTCTGAGCACACTACACTCTTCCAGTTATCTACAGGCTTCTCCAAATGTTCTGTAGCAAACTTCAAACAAGTTTCAACATGCCTTTTCTTCAGTAATGGAGACTTCTGGGGTGATGGAGAATGGAGACCGTAGCTGTGGAGTGCATTGCCTATTGTTTCTCTGTAACAGCTGTACCCACTGCTTCCAGTTCTTTCTACAGCTCTTGTCGAGTGGTCCTTCACTCTTGGGCTACTCTTCTAACTTTCTGACTGCCTAGTGTCCTCTTAAACCCTTAATTACTCCTAATTTAAGATTTATTCATAGCTTTGAATTAGCTACAGCACAATAGAGAAGCTTTACTACAGAATTACATGTGTAGGTGTCCACTTACCCTTGGTGGTCGTGTGTAAAGCCAATGAGAATTTTCTTCTGAGAAAATCCAAACTCAAGCCAGAGATCAGGTATATGAATCACCCTCTGTAGGGGTTTCTGTTTATTTGATTAAGATTTGATTAACATTTCACACTTCTTCATACACCCTGTGTGCAAATCTACACTCACTCCCAGCCGGATTTCCTGCAGTGACTGCAGCATACGATCGAGCTGCTGACATAGCCACTCCTTTTGGAGGTTTCCTCTCAGCTGGGCTATCCCTGTCTTCAACAGAATAAGTTTCTGGCGGTAGTTCCTTTTTTCTCTCTCTCTCTCTCTCCTTCGCTTGCTCTTTGAAGGGCAGGGGCTCGTTGGCTGAAAACACAATAATTCTTACACTAGTCAGAAATCTTGTGAGGAGTTCATGTACATGGATGGTTGAGTGATATTACATTACATGCATTTAGCAGACGCTCTTATCCAGAGCAACGTACAATAAGTTTAACCATTTTTACCTAATCTGCATGTCTTTTAGAAGTGGGAGGAAACCCACACAGACAGAGCATGCAAACTCCACACAGAAAGGCCCCCATCAGCCATAAGGTTCAAACCCAGAACTTTCTTGCTGTGAGGCAACTGTGCTAACCACTGCACCACCATGGATGTTCCTTCTACTTGCAGATGAACAGTCATGATGGTGCTTGTAGGAACATTTATGAGCTGAGAAATCCATTGGTATCCAGTGCCATTGCTCTGCTGCTCAACAATGTTGTTGTGAAGGCCTTGGGAGAGCTCTTTGCCCCGACACATTATGAGATGTTTCTTGCATAACAGCTTAGTGCCAAATGATTTGATGTGTTGAATACTTATTTCCTCCACTGTATATTTGCATCCTTTTTTTTCCTAGTGGTGACTGCATTTCTAGCTCAAGCCTTTTGAGGGGTACAACAGGAGGTACATTTGACAAAGTTGGCTATAAACACAAAATACTGACACACCACGCAAATTGCTATATTTATTTATATATTATGTTGCTAAGGTAATACAAACAATATTAAAATAATGATTATATTTGTTGTCCAAGAGAAATGCTATTTATCTAATTTAGCATTCAACTTCAACCGTTTCCCAGTCAGGTTTTCCCTTCTTAGAAAAAAGGAAACTCCCAGATTCATTCTTCTTTTAAATAAATATCTAACAACAAACAAGTAAAGTCTGAAGCAATATGCTACATATGTTAATACAGAATCACCTTTCCTTTCAGTTTTTCAAATAAAGTCTTTGAAGTAAACCTGCAGACGGATTTACACATGGATGTATCTGTTGTATTGTTGTAATGGCCTCCCACAGATGATCGACCTGCTGTCAAGAAGTTTTGTTAGGTGGATTAACATGAAGTGGGTCATGATGATCTACAATACTTTTGTGTCTTGAAAAGAACCTTGGCCCTGTTTTTTTTTTGCAGGGTATAGTTTTTTGCAGCAGTAGATTGTGTTTGTTTCCACAGAAGTACCTGGTGACACGGTGGCTTCAGGGACGCCACCAGGTATTTTGGGCCTGATGAAAGGATATCACATTGGGCCCCACCCCCCCATGACCACAGGCCGCACCAACCCTGAATATATAACATTTGACATCTGACAGTATATGACATATATCCTATAATATAATACCATTTGTAAACACATCATAACCAAAATGTCAGTTACTACCATTTTATTTATCTACCATGGAAAAAATTAAACAGCACTGAATCCTGCAGAATATTATCCCAAATTACCTACAGCTGTGTCAGTAAACGACCATATTTCAGTCTGAATCAAAGCCATGGAGACATACTGTACCTTGGCCACATGACTTGAAGTTATTATTTTAACACGCTGTCCCTTTAAGACAGACTGAGTCACTCAATGCTTCAAACTGTCCAGCATCCAGTACAGACTTTCGGCTGTTTTTGTTTCATATAATGATCATTACATGGACAAATAAATACAGTGTTGCAATTCTTATCATTCAAAAGAATTTTGTAATTTTTTTCTTTTTTTCATAATAATAATAATAATAATAATAATAATAATAATAAAGTAATTCCCATGGATCCCCTGCTGTTATGCCAACTGACATGTCATCCAACACAATGCTTTTCACCTCCTTCTTCAGCTGGGAGTTGGGCTGGTTCATTGGTAGGGGTATGGAGATGGGGAAACAGGGCTGCTGAGCCTGAAGCTCTATCTGTTGGGTTTGGCACCAGGCAGGGACATGGACAACTGATTTAGTATGAATTGATTGCGAAATGTTTGCCTGCATTAATTGTCAGCTACAAGAGGAGCAAAATGTAAACATTCAGGGGAGCAAAAGTATCCTATTTCACATTGGACAAACCTAACAGATTAATTCCCACTACTTACGGACTTCACCCACTTTTCTTTAAAGTTTTTCTTTGTGAAAATTGGGTGACATACTGTCACTCTTTC
Organism: Gogo arcuatus; assembly: GCA_028570945.1. Lineage (NCBI taxonomy): Eukaryota > Metazoa > Chordata > Actinopteri > Siluriformes > Anchariidae > Gogo > Gogo arcuatus. The sequence continues at coordinate 16,096,438 of JAOTRR010000032.1, forward strand.
TTTTCTCTCCTCTGTCTTTCTTTTCATTCTTTTTTTAGAAGCCAGATTTTTCTATAGCAAGCTGAGACATTATGCTCCACCAACATTCCTTACTTGCAATTCACTGCTATGAAGTACCGTTCACACCTGGTTGGGGTTTCGCAGGACCGAACCATCCATTTCATGTAAATATGTAAGTGGTGGTGGTGGTGGGGGGGTTCTCAGGATGTTTACTTTTTGCCAAATACAAGAAAAGAAAAGGAAACTGTTAGTTTTATCTGTACATTGGAAATAACATATTCTATTAATGATGACAGGTTACTAATTTAATATTGGAAAAATGTAGCTAATGGTCTAATAATGTTTTAGGGTCCCGGTCAGTCACAGGCCCTTAGAATCATTCTAACTTGCATTATTGTTTGTGCCAAGTTTCTGCATGATCTCCCTGTGTCCGTATGGGTTTCCTCCAGGTTCTCCGGTTTCCTCCCACCTCCTTCTCATCACCCAAATTTCAGGTGTGTAAATAGTAATGACGTTCATCATGTACCTTCCAAGAGAACACAGTTCCTCAATCATGTTTTCTAAAGTTAAACAGAAGCTTGACGACACAGAATTAGAATTTCTTTACTGCTTTATTTGCAAAGTTTCATCAACAAGCACAACGTTATGGCCTAAAAATGATTTGTTACCAACCGAGAAACCAGATTTTGTCTCATTATTGTCACGCCTATGTGCGCGAGAAGCAGCTCGAGCGCTGGTGCGCGTCCACGCACACAGACCGCTTTGCGCGCGCCACAGGGACTAATGGGACACACCTGTTGCTGGTTAAAGCGCAATCAGCGCGCCTTTATAAGGACGCTGACAACGCTAGACTGGTG
>JAOTRR010000032.1:16131467-16141753 GCA_028570945.1 Gogo arcuatus
GTGTGTGTGTGTGTGTGTGTGTGTGTGTGTGTGTGTGTGTGTGTGTGTAGGGAGAGGTGGGAGGGCTTTGTCGTGTCCCAGTCTGATGATATGTATTATTACTGGCTGTTCTTCATCGCCTTGGCTGCACTCTATAACTGGGTCATGCTGGTTGCCAGGTAACAACTTTATATATGTAAATTATTAAAAATAATATTTCTAACTCATTAAGAAAACCGGTTATTTAATATACATTTACTAATATATAATTAAATGATGTTAACCACAGTATAACATCAATTACAGATTTTTATTTGATAAAATATCATTTATTTTGAAATGCTCTAGGTATCCTTTATTTACACCACAGCCCTGCTGAATGCTGGATTCTGATTGGCCGAAAGGTGTTCATTCATTTTCTATAATGTAGCACAGCTGCGAATCACAGGTTTATGTTAATGCACTCGTTCTGATACGTTATCGTTTCTATAGCAATAGCTAGTTCACAGGGACGTGTACAGCGGATCCTCCACATGTTTTTTAGTCTTATTAACTTTAAAAAATAGACTGTTTTCGATAATTATTTACATAATTAATAATTATTCTGATATTAAATACAGAAAGTAATCTTCCCTCCTTGTTTAAATCGTCATAGAATTAAACTATATTATGTAGCTAATACTGTATATTTTTATTAGCCTCTTTTTATGACATTGGTGCTGTTAGATTGTGATATGGAGTGTGAGAAGCTGTTTTCTAAGAGAATGATTGAATCTGTGTGTGTGTGTAAAAACTGTACTAGCGTGACTAATAGGAGAAATGATGCTGATACGCTTTTTGGCTCTACTGATGGACGCAGACAGACACGTCCTCAGAGAGATGGACCATCTGCCGTTCCATTTGAACCAAAATATCACACTACAAATAATCCCAAGAACTTTCTGTAATTCCTTTTTTGTGAACCCAAGTTTTATTTGACCTGTAATTCCTAACATTAGCAAAAGATTCAAAATAAATAACAATGAAAATGCAACTCTGGTTGAAAAATGTCAGATTTTGTGGAGTTGATTGATTAATTGATCATTTTTATCACAATAAAAATATATAAGAATTTACATTAAAAAAAATAAAAGCTTCTATCTTGTAAATGTAGCACTTTAAAAAAAACCCTAAAATTTCACTAAAGCTAAAAAACTTGTGAAACTCTGTAGCTAGCAGCAAGGATGAGTGATTTCAAACATTTGTGGAACACTTTGCAAGACTCAAATTTTTAAAAATACTTTTTACTTTCTTTCTCTGTAGAGCGTGTTTTGATAAACTCCAAGATGAGAACTTCTTCCTGTGGGTGGGGCTGGATTACATTTGCGACTTCATTTACATTTTGGACACCTTCATCCGACTGAGGACAGGTAGAAGGAAATTTAACAATTTGAAACATATACTGTGCAGCAGAAGGCGAACAGCAGTAAAATAATGTGGGGTGGGGAAGCCATGGCCTAACGGTTAGAGAAGCGGCTTTGGGACCAAAAGGTCACCGGTTCAATTCTCTGGACCAGCAGGAATGGCTGAAGTGCCCTTGAGCAAGACACCTAACCCCCAACTGCTCCCCAGGCCGCTCTGGGTATGTTGTATGTCGCTCTGGATAAGAGCATCTGCTAAATGCCAGTAATGTAATAAAATTAGCATCTTTTTCTCTGAAGTGGCGCAACAGAAAAGCGTCATCTGGAGAGCACGGCGATGCCACAGCTATTCATCCTAGAGAACAAAATATTGGCTGTGATCTCTGGGTAGGAGGGGCATACTCTCTCTCCCCTATCAATCACTCTGACACTAGCCAATTGACACTAGTCATTTTTTGGCTTCACGTGTCTCGGAGGAAGCACGTGTTAGCCTTCACCCTCTCCGGTTGGTTGTTGTCCTATGATGGGAAGAGCTGACCGGTGGGTGGGAATTGGCCAAAACCAAATTAGGGAGCAAATCTGGAGAAAAAAATTACCATCTTTTTTCCTCCACAGGATACCTCGAGCAAGGTCTGCTGGTAAAAGACTTGGCCAAGTTGAGAGACAACTACATTTACACTCTGCAGTTTAAACTGGACATTCTGTCCATCCTGCCGACAGAGCTGCTCTTCTTCACCACAGGGTACATACCCCAGCTTCGCTTCAATCGCTTGCTCCACTTCTCACGCATGTTTGAGTTTTTCGATCGCACCGAGACACGCACCAACTACCCCAATGCCTTCCGCATTTTCAACCTCGTCCTCTACATCCTGGTCATCATCCACTGGAACGCGTGCATCTATTATGCCATTTCCAAGGCCCTGGGGCTCAGCTCAGATACATGGGTGTATTCTGCCGAGAACGAAACACTCGCCTTCTGCTATGTGTACTGCTTCTACTGGTCCACGCTAACATTGACTACCATCGGTGAAATGCCCCCTCCAGTGAAGGATGAGGAGTATGTATTTGTAGTTTTTGACTTCCTGGTAGGCGTATTGATCTTTGCCACCATCGTTGGTAATGTGGGTTCCATGATCGCCAACATGAATGCTACAAGGGCTGAGTTCCAGGCACGCATCGACGCCATCAAGCACTACATGCACTTCCGCAAGGTCAACCGCACCCTTGAGACGCGCGTCATCAAGTGGTTCGACTACCTCTGGACCAACAAGAAAGCCGTGGACGAACAGGAGGTGCTGAAGAATCTTCCGGATAAGCTGAGGGCCGAAATCGCTATCAATGTCCACCTGGAAACACTGAAGAAAGTCCGTATTTTTCAGGACTGTGAAGCCGGACTACTGGTGGAACTGGTTCTGAAACTGCGTCCTCAAGTGTACAGTCCTGGGGACTACATCTGCAGGAAGGGTGATATTGGGAAGGAAATGTACATCATCAAGGAGGGGCAGCTAGCTGTGGTAGCAGATGATGGTGTCACACAATTCGCGTTGCTAACTGCTGGCGGTTGTTTTGGAGAAATTAGCATCCTCAACATTCAAGGTAGCAAGATGGGTAACCGGCGCACAGCTAACATACGTAGTATTGGCTACTCTGACCTCTTCTGCCTCTCAAAAGATGACCTAATGGAGGCTGTGATAGAATATCCAGACGCTCAGAAGCTTCTGGAAGAGCGTGGAAGGGAAATCCTAAGAAAGCAGGGCCTCTTAGATGAGAGCGTAGCAGCTGGAGGGCTAGGTGTCATAGACACAGAGGAGAGAGTGGAACGCTTGGATGCATCTCTGGATATCCTGCAGACACGTTTCGCCCGCTTATTAGGGGAATTCACAAGCACGCAGCGTCGTCTCAAACAACGAATCACAGCACTCGAGAGACAGCTGTGCCACACGGGACTCGGGCTTCTGTCGGACAATGAGGCGGAAACCGAACACGCTGGTGTTCCGAAACACCTACATACACAAGCAGATATACACACACAACCCGAAACACACACACAGACTTCAGATGAACCGAACTCTGAAGAGGAAAAGTAAATCAGATGTCAAACTGTTTTGCTACATATAGTGATGAAGCTCAATATTTTTACTTTTTATCCTTTGTATGTACTGTATGTTTGTATATATGTGTGTCTGACTAAGAGATTGAGTTTTTAAACCAAATGTGTGTCGTAGCTGAAATACTGCGATATGTTGAAGAGTGTACGTGCTCTTTGCCCATATAACAAGTGAATGACTAACACCATATTGGAAATGTTCTGAAATTAACTAGCTAGGCTTTTGCCTCGTGGCTCAAACCATTTATTAGATAAACAAGCAAGTTCTATACATTCATAATAAAGCATGCGTGAATGATAAACAGCCTGAATCTGATTTCTTAAGAGAATTTGAATGCAATTTCAAGGGTTTTAGCTAATGTGTTTTTGTTATGCAGTATAAAAATATTGATGTACTGGTTTAATGTTGTTAAAGCTGTGCTCAAAGCTACATAGTAAATGTAGCATCACTAACAACACTGGGGTGCAGTCTGTGTTCCAGTTCATCCCAAAGGTGTTCAGTGGGGTTGAGTTCAGTCAGGACAGGACAGGATCTGTGCAGGACACTCGAGTTCTTCCACTCTAACCTTAACACACCATGTCTTCATGGAGCTCGCTTTGTGCTCAGGGGCATCATCATGCTGGAACAGGGTTGGGCCTCTTAGTTCCAGTGAAGGGAAATTGTAATGCTACAGCATACAGAGACATTTTTGAGAATTCTATGGTTCCAATTGTTTGGGGAACTGTTTGAACATATGGCTGTGATGGTCAGGTCCACATACATTTGTCCATACAGTGTACTTGAAAAATTAAAAAAAGACTTTAGTTTACTAAACATGAACCATCAGAACTTCTGGAGAAGATCCTCTGTTGCAGTTTATCCAGTCACATGCATTTATAGAATTTATTTAGCTTAAGGCAGCTCATTAGTCCAGAGACCAGTTACAGCATGAGAGACATTAGCTTCAGAAAGAGAAGAGGTTTCACAGACTTCCACAGATGTTTCATTTTATTTACCCTCTCTGGAATGATTAGCAAACTGATGACATGGCTAATTTAACCAATGAACTAATGACGATGCTAAAAAAAAAAGTTGTTGACGAAAACAGAAAAGATGATTGGATAGATCATCAAATCAAAAACAAAACAAAACAAAAAAAGTCTCATCTGTTCAGAGTCTGTGCCACTAGTGAAAAGTGGTAATGTGAAGCGCTACTTTGAAACAAAACAGTTTTATTATTTGGAGGGATAAATTCAATTGTTAAAGTATTAAAAGCTGACTGTTGTCACTACTCAGTTATGTTAGTTTTTTGTATCTGGACGTTTGGAAGCAAGGAATTTTATTCCGATGGATGGTCACAAATTTGGCTAGTGTTTTACTTCAAGCTAGCAACACAGCTCTCTTGCAACAAGCCTAACTTTTGCATTTGTCACGTCCCTTAATGTAAAACCAATGACTGTGAAAAAAAAACACATAGACGCCATGGCTCCATTGCCTTAGAAATGAACCCAAAATTCCTCTGCCACATTGTCAATTTTGGAGACAGTGCCTGCACAGTAGATATGAGATTCGAAGTCTGGTACACCCACTCATTTGGTCCACCCACTCACTGGGTCTGCCTTCTTCTCCCCATACCAAGGTCCAGCGCATTGCAGAAAGTCTTCATTGTGGCAATCAATCTTACATCTATCCAGACAGTGTACACAGTTTCAGCTGGAGAAGGAAGGAATGTCTTGGAAGGACATTTATCACATGAACATAAACTGGAAATTCACTGATGCTGACGTGACTAAAGTTACCCATTCATCATATCGGTGTGGAATGCTCCGGCAGTGCAGTGTGAGTTAATAACTCATTATTTGGGACACATGGCTATTCAGTGCACACTGTAAACTAACTGGCCTTCTTATAAAATCCATACAGATGTTATCGGTAGTGTATGTGTTCACTGACGAAGAAATGACTTTTGCGCACATTTCTATAGGTGGCTGAATGTCATTAATACTGAAATAATATAGCTATTAAGGTTGCTGTATGGCTCGTTAGCTGGAGCGATTAACCTAGCCTTTTCCTGTGAAATCCCTAAATGTGTCAAACACTTGAATAAAAATGGCTAACAGTTTGTATTAGTGCATATGTCCAGAAAAGTTCAAATACGTAGGTATAAAGATGGTAAATTCTGTGGTGATGTTAGCTGGCTGGCTGAGAACTAATTAGATCACATTGGCCATTTTATGCTAAAACATTCGACATTCCAAAAGAACTGCAAAGAACTTTGCACAGAGGGTGTGTTAGAGAGCACAACCAAGCGCACAACAGGACATAATTGTCAAATGTTTAATTTTAACAGTTATAAGAATTGATAAAACAATTGTAGGTTAGACTAGGTTGCCTTTCAGCCAAGGCTGTCAATCACTTCACTCCCAAGTGTAGCCACGCCTTCTTACAATATAGTAGAATAACATTTTAAAATCTAATTTCTGGGGGAAAGTAAAACATGTGCAGATATCAGCATAGGGAAAACTAACTGTGCGAATTAGACATTGTAGATGGAAAGACAGTTTAGATGAGAAAAGTGACATGGCATGCACAAGTGTGCCTTGCTGCAGCCTGCAGGATTGGATGCGGGCGGAGAGAGAGATGTCACGCACTTACCATATATGGGGGCTACGCCGTACAAGGGTTGTTTCGGGTTTGGGTATATCCTGTAGTCGTCCTTCCACGGTTCTATGTGGGCCGGGTTGGACATCCAAACTCGCCCAACCTGGCCCACATCCAATCCTGCAGGCTGCAGTGGGAGGTCTCTCGGAAAACAGGCTCTTTCGTCACAGGAACATCTGGGGATGGGCGGTGCTTAAAAAAAACTGTACTGCAGCCAGCCAGCGGGGGCGCTAGACCTGTGTGACTTCTCTCTCTAGAGACGATAGTGTGTCAATGTTTTCTGCAGTTAATGTGTAAAAGGGTTATATTTTGAATTTATGGTTCTCTAATGTGTGAACTATCCGGTCTATGTGATTGATACTTTTTATAGATTTGTTAGTACTATATTCATATTAGCAGGAAGTGACGACAGCACGTCGAACTCCGGTCGCCATTTTAATGCGCCGCGCGCAAATTATAGCCGGCAAGATGGCGCAGTGTGTGTGAGAAATTGTATAACAGAGTTGTATGTTGTGTGTATCGCAGTTTGATCGCAAACGGATGATGGTTGTAGTTGTTTTTGGTTTTAAAACACAGTTGACGGTGTAAGCGTACCTCAGACGGAGCGCAGGATGTCCGCCGAGGTGCTCAGGTAAGAGGCGGTGTTTATCTGCGAAAACAAACCGGCTAACGTTAGCTTAACTGGCTAACTAGCTAACCAAACTGAACGGGGTTTCTATTGAGACGGGAGCGAGCGAGTTAGCTAGCTAGTTAGCTAGCTAGCTAGCCAGCCAGCTACATAGCCGCTAGGCTAAGCTAAAAAATATATAATTAAACAAACGACATCAGAAGATAGCAAAGCAGCAAATCTTTTTGTCTTTTGTTTATTACTTTTATTGTTTGCATTGTAGTGTTAGTAAACATTACACATTATCATATTAACCAAATAAGTACATTGTTAGCGTTAGCTTGCTAGCTAACGCGAAGATCTTTATAGACAAAGAATATTTTCTGCAGGCAGGTTAGCATTAGCCTGGTAGCTAACTGAGTAAATATGGGCTCAAGCTCAAATCGCTCATTTTTTCATATCCTATATAGTGCACCTATGTAGCGAGTTCAGATCTGTTTGGAAGTGCCCTCATGAAGGTTGATTTGCATTTAATTTGGCCAGTGAGAAGAATTTAGGAGCTGGAATGACATCTGTGAAAAATAAACCTATGTTATTAAGAGAGACATTTTTGATATCAAATATATTTTATGAAATAATATTTCAATAACTAAAAGACCTTTTGGATATTTTATTTGCTCAGAAAAAAAAATAAGACAAAAAGACACTTTAACCAGAATAGGATACTGGACAAGTTTTCTTCTCCTGTTCAGTAAAATGTCCTTAAAGTGTCCCTGAAGTCAGAATGGGTGTTTCAGAGCTCTTTGTCCCTCCGTGTTACGGACATTGACACGAAGGTGTATATTGCAAAAATATCTTTTTAAAAGTTTGAGAGATTCTCAATTTAATGTTATTGTTCACCAAATTTTTTTTCACAACTTATCCTGTACCAGTCTTGCATTTTATTCAATTGAATGCTCCCTAGAATGTATATATCCCGCCCACGGGGGTGTGTCTTGCTCCATAGTGACAGTCAAGTCTAAATTGGTTGAAAATTTTCTGACAATGTTGTATAAAGTAGGTGAAATATGATTTCTTTTCTTTTATAAACAATGGAACCAGACGACCTACATATCTTTGTAATGTTACATTATTAATGATTCTTACTGATTAATGAATATGCACGACATGCTAATTGGCCCATGCCCTTCAGCAACAGCTAGCTGGATTAGTGAACTGCTAAAATGCTTCTCATCGACCAAACGACAACAGAGAACCAGACCGGTGTCTTTTGTGCATATGACCAATCAGTAGTGAGCGATGCTGCTAGTCCCGCCCACGAGCAGGAAGACAACACTCGTAACTTGGAATTTCCAACCTCCAGTCGTGAAAATTTGAAGCTTGAATTGTCTTCAAGCTGCAAAGACTTCTTTCCTCATTTCTAATCATCTCCGTATCCATTTGGAAATATGTTTAACTCGTCGTCTTGTAGAAAGCTCCGTTCGTGGACGTGTCTGAACCTCCTGGCAGAGGCAACCAGGTTTCTAAGCTGGGGTATCTGTGTACTGGATATAATATTGATATTGTGATCAAGTATTCCATAATACACTTTTTTTTTCTGAGGGATCGAGGATATCTTTAAATTTGTAATTGAATTTTTACTTTTTTAAAATTACGGTTGACCGTTACAGACCGACTTCAGGCAGGTGATTTGTATATATTTTGTATCTAATTTTAAAAATAAAATTGGAAGTGGACTTTTTTCAGGTTTTTGAATGTTCACCTCTTTTTCAGTATTAAATATTTTTAAAAAGTTGTAAAAAATGTAAAGTAAAAATAAATGCATGTTCATTGACATTAGATGAAGCATCATTACTGTACTGCTGGAAAACTGTGAGCAAACGGATGTCTCATGATACAAATGATGTATTGTAGAAATGCCTTAGAAAATCATGATTGCGATATTTTTGTCGTATCGCCCGATTCCTAGCTCTCAGCCATTATTTCTGTTATTTCCCAGCCTGTGGTGAAGGTCATTCGACTCTGATTGTTCTATAAACTATATAAACCTGTTTTGTTTCTATCTGCGTATCTTATCTTATGTCTTTGTTTGTTTTTATTTATTTATAGATTTTTTTTTTTTTGCACTTGATTGTATCTCTGGTTCTTTGTTGTTGTTGTTATTATTATTATTATTATTAAGACGAGAGTCCAATGTGTTTGGCTCATCGGAGCTTTGTGTTCTGCTGTAATGTTGACATTGTATGTGTGTGACTGTTATTGTTTTATTGTTGTTCCAGGCCCGAACCCGGGGCCGGGGGCAGCAGGAGCAGCGGGGGTAAACTGGGACTCCTGATCAATAAGCTGCACACGTTTCTGGCGGTTTCTGCGGAGCAGGGCAGTGAACACAGCTTACCCGGGCACTGGAGCGGTGAGCATTTCTGCAACAAGACAGCAATCAGAACCCAAAATGAGAGAGTATCGAGGCGGGATATAAAGTCAAACGACATGGAAAAAAAGAGCCTTTATAAAATATTTATCGCACTTAAAAAGAGAGATGCAAACTTCTGGACTGAGCCCCCCCCCCCCTCCCCCCAACATCTGATCATGTGTGATAGTTACTTCTCGAAGTCACTCTGCCGTCATGCTGTAAATGTATTAATGGTGATTAGGATCTAATGTGTTTCAGTATAATCACTGGATCTTGCTCGTTCTTGTCCCAGGTGCGATGGCCAAAGAGTTTATTGAGCAGCAGCAAGCTGTAGCACGAGCTGCTGAAGAGGTAAACCTTCAGACTGTTATTTAAAAATAAATGAATAAACCGACCCGCCCCCTCAGCACGGATTTAGTTTATCGTCCAGATAGTGAATTAATAGATTATTATACTATTATCACTCAGAGAACCACAGCTTTAAATCTTCTGGATTAACATTCCACCTTTATGGTGTGTGTTGACTTGCCAGCTTCTGTGTATGTGTTTATTTTAGTGCATGCAGCCCAATGTCTCCTCAGAGACAAAGACCTCTGCAGCTCGTTCCAGAAGGTCAGTCCTGTTTCAGCGTTACTTAAGAACAAATGATCGCCATTACACAGCAATATACGCGTCCGCTAAACACTTTGCCATTCGTGTAAAATCCAGGAAGCCGTTGGTGGTGACGAAGCACAGCGGCCTGAACGAGTCGGACGCGTCCTCTGAGAGCGGAACCGAAGACGTGTTGTCTGTCAACTCCAGTGAACCGGACACAACCTGTCTGCCGAAAGGTGTGTACTTCAGCACTGTGGAAAAGTCGACAGCTCACTATTGTAAAGGGGCGGGGCCAAGAACTTGACTCTGGAGAACTGAAGGGGTGGGGCTGAAATAAATTGATACAATTCTGCATGTTAATGGATAAAATGTGTAAACATATCAAGGTAGATGTCCATACATGAGTCATGTTAGATGTATATATTTTATATCATGTATATAATTACGGTGTTCCGGCTTGCTAATTTTAATTTGGGCATCATGATTTTGGGAGTTATATTTCTCTCTCTCTCTCTCTCTCTCTCTCTCTCTCTCTCTCTCTCTCTCTC
>JAOTRR010000032.1:16141853-16154526 GCA_028570945.1 Gogo arcuatus
CTCTCTCTCTCTCTCTCTCTCTCTCTCTCTCTCTCTCTCTCTCTCTCTCAGGTACGGTGTTTGTGTTGCCGGAGCCGGTGGCTAACGAGGTCCGTGACGAGTTCAGAGGCCCAGAATTTCGAAGCAAACGAGTGAAACAGAACAAAGACTTCTCAGACAAACGGAGAGGTGAGACGAGAGAAAGCAGACAGTGACTCTGACTGTGTTAGTTTGTGTCTTCTGTTTTTCATCACCCATTTGTTCTCTCTTTAGTTCTCAAAGTGTTTGTCAAGCTGATGTGTACTCAGGCCTGTCTTCACCAATGTAGAAAAAAAAACCCAAAAACAATCTTCTACATCACTGGACATAAGTTGTCTTTGAAATGCCTAAATGAAATTACCTGGTGGTTAAATTACCTTGTTTTTTGACAGGACTGCACAAGTCTGACTGTGTGTGTGTGTGTGTGTGTATGTGTTTTTAGGAGGCTCTGACATTGAGCGAGTGAACTGTACAGCCTGCGGTCAGCAGGTGAACCATTTCCAGAGAGACTCGGTCTACCAGCACCCTGCACTCAAAGTGCTCATCTGCAAGGTGTGTGTGTGTGTGAGTGAGTGAGTGAGTGAGTGAGAGAGAGAGAAAGAGAGACATAACAGTAAGAGTTTGTCCTCACTGTGACGTGTGTTGTACAGGCAGTGGGACTGTAACTCTGTGTATGTTGTTGAATATCCCATAATACTGATAGATATGTAAAGGAAGTTTGTGTGTTTTTGCCCCCAGTCATGTTTTAAGTACTACATGAGTGATGACATCAGCAAAGACGCAGAGGGGATGGACGAGCAGTGCAGGTAGGACCTGATCAAATATGAACATGCAGTGTTTTATTTGCAGCCCAAAGTGCTATAGGGACAAAATAAAGCTGTAAATTTGCTTATGCTGCGTGTAAGTGAACGTTCGGAGTGAGCTGTGCTGTGATTGGCCGTTCCCACAGGTGGTGTGCGGAAGGAGGCAGTCTGATTGGCTGTGACTACTGCAGCAACGCTTTCTGCAAGAAGTGCGTGTTGCGGAACCTCGGGCGACGGGAGCTGTCGGCCATCTTGGAGGAAGAGCGCAAGTGGTACTGTTACGTGTGCAGCCCGGAGCCGCTCATGGACCTGGTGCTGGCCTGTGACTCGGTGCTCCAGAACCTGGAGAAGATCTGGGCTCGCAAACGGGCTGGCGTAGGGGGCGGGGCCCGTGGGAAGCAAAGGGGCGGGCGTGGTGGGGCAGGGATTCCGCTTAGCTCGGCGCCCTCAAGGGGTCTGTGTGAGCGAATGCAGCGCGTGGTGGAAATGACCACGTCACTGAACCGCTCGTTCGTGGAGTTCATGCAGAGCGAGAGGGACGAGGAGGCGAGCGAGGAGGAAGATGTGGACCGGGCGAGGAGACTAATGATGTTCCGCACCATCCTGCAGGACCTGCACCAGGCACACACCGCCCTGCAGGTAATGTTAATATCGCTTGCTTTGGAATTTTCCTGTTGCCACATCGCTGATGTGCATTTAAGTGTTGATTAAACAATTGCAGAAAATTCACCAAGAAACAGTGAAATAATCTGAACTGATGACTGATGTGTATACATTTTTACAGGAAGCGCTGGATCGGGAGTTGTACGGGGGCAAACGGGAGCCTCAGAGACAGCGTGCGAAACCTCGGCAGCGGAAACCTCGGGCTCCGAGAGGCTCGGGCGTCACGAAGGAACTGGTGGTGAAGCTGACACCTGTCCCGTTAGAGACGTCTCCGAATCCTGACACTAATGCTGACGCGAGCCCTGCCGGCGCCAGCACTGTAGATTTAGCAGAAGTAAATACGCAAATGAAGGAGGAGGAGAAACAGGAAAAGGTGGAGAAGATGGAAGGAAGGGCTGATGGAAAGGAGGGAAAAGATGAGGTGAAGGTGGAAGAGAAGTGTGAAGGGAAAGGAGGTGCGATGGAGGAGGAAAACACAGACGATGAAGACGAGGAAGATGAAGTCGATGAGCTGGAGATGGCGGAGGAGAACAAGCGGTCTCCTCGCGTCAAGACAACGCCACGGCGACGGCGCTCAGACGCCACACACGCCGGCCTGGAGGAGGACTCGGACTCGGATGAAGTGCCTGCTGTGCTGCTGCAGACCGCCACTGCCGCCATGGCCACCAGCGAGGAGGAGGGCGGAGTCGACAGTGATGGGGGCAGGTCTGACGCAAACCAGGAAGTCAGAAAGCAGTGCCTCTTTGGCCTGGTCAAAACCACGCCCCCTTGCCAAGACAGAACTTCACGCAAGCGGAAACTTAAGGAGAGGTCCTCGTCTTCGTCCTCCTCTTCCTCTTCTTCAGTTGCAGAAGTCGTGGATCCTGGGTCGAAGGTCAGGAGGACTGTAGGTCTTCCCCACAAGGTTGCCAAGACAACGGTGGATAGCGAGAGTTTGTCGAGCGATCAGGAAATGGACAGCAGTGACTCGGACGAGTTGGACCAGAAAATTAAACCACTGAGTGACGTCACACTGATGGGATCCGGAACGTTCCAGCAGTCCTCTGGTACAGTCGATATGCATGCACGTGTCACATTTATGTCAGTATGGTTATGATAGACTGTTAGACTTGGTATTTGAGTACATTTAAATGCTAATGTGTCATTTTTTTCTTTCTCGCTCTTTTACATTGCCTCTTTCTTTCTTTCACTTCCCCACTTTGTCGTTCTTGCGCTCTCTCTCTCTCTCTCTGTGTGTAGGTGATGAGGTGGACATGTGCCCCGCCCCGGTCGTGCTGGATGAGGATGATGTGGAGAATAGGTATGGTTTGGATTCGGAGTGCGCAGGCCGAAGCTCTCCGTCTCAGTCTGAACCTCTGAACCCCATCAAACCCCCTGACACACACACAGGTGCCACCACTGGCATCCAAACACGCTTTAAAAGCTCACACACTTCAGGACCTCCCCTCACACCCACACGCACGCGACACACCCGGGCGGCGGCCAGCACGGGCCTCGTGCTCCGCCGACTCAACATGTAACACACACTAAAGCTGAAACACACAAAACCCCAGTGTACCATAGTGACAGAAGCTGTAGGCATGTGCTGATAATCAGTTATCCAATACATCACGATAATCAGCGTGAACGATATCATCAAGAACGCTGCAAATATACTGTGTCAAGGGCCATATTGTGAATCCAATTAAAATAGTCACAAGAGTTGCTTAAAAATATGGCAAAAGAAAAAACTCAACATGATATCGTGATAATATTGTAAATTGCGAAATCAGCACATGCCTAGTTGGCTAACCTGCTGTTTCCTTCCTTTTTTATTTCCAAACAAAGTTGACTGAACAACCTGTACACGATTTTACTATAGATGTAAACGTGCCCCAGGGCCGGCGTTTCAGTTCCTGTTCAACAGTTTGCCGATTTCCAGAACCGGCCCACATTTTCATTACATAATTACTCATCTGAGATCCCAAGATCAAACACATCGGCGTCTCTACACAGCGCAGTGATCTTGCACAACACGTGCGTTTTTATTTCTTTTAGCTGATTATTTATTACGAGTGTAGCATCTCCAATGAAGTTTTGTTAGCATTAGATATTTACGTTTTATAATAGTAGTAGTCATGTAAATTCAATGAGTCGCTCGAGCTGTTGTCATGGTGGTGCAGTGAAGGTAGAACTGATTTTGTTTGCTGATTTTCGTGTAGCTGTTCAGTTTCGTTAGCATTAGTAACCAGGGGAGGAGTCACTTTGCTGTAAATAGACCTTCAGCATCATGTGGTGTGAGTTTCCTCCTAAGTGTTTCTTATTATTTAATGGCAGTAAAGAAGAGTTGATTTAATTGTGTTCATGGAGCTTATATTCCTCAGACGTCATCGTAAAGCAGAAAGGCTCGTGATTGGTGAAGGGGCGGAGCTTTAATAAAACTAGTTGCATTGCTATAGAAAGTTAATACACAATATTGATCCACGAACAATTTCAGAAACATTTGATGCAGGATTGTGAATTATTATTTTATTTTTTTTCACAACGTAGCCATGGAGGTAGCTAGGAATGCTTTCGGCTAGCTAACTAATGTCGTGCTAACGTGACACCAAACAATGCCTGTTCACGGAAATGAAAGCAGTTAAATGCGATTCAGTGTAATTGGGTATTGTTTAACCTTTTTTTGAGAGCGGTTATCGCTAGAAATGCGGCGAGCTATCCTGCTCAGTTTTGAAAACGGCATCTCAAGTCCCGCCTCGACTCATTTTATTGGTCGATTCATAAGCAGTTTTAATCCTTCCTGCTATATAAATTACCCATAATCCTCCATGTCAACGCTATTTCCTCCACCACCACGTGAAGCCTTGCTGTACCCAAGACCCAAGTCTACATGATTAATTTGCATCCTCTTGTTTCCTGGGTCCCATGTGGGCGGAGCTAGAAACAGCAGTTTAATGTTAACGTCTTTTTTTAAATTATTTATTTATCCATAGTAACGTTTTTCTTATCACTTTGTAGTTTGACTGTACAGTTCCCTGTAATCCAAATAAAATCCTCCGTCTTCTCGTTGGGGCAAATGCCAAATGCTTTGTTTGCACCCTACGTGTGTACAGTATAAGCGAATGGAGCTGAACACGTTTCTATCTAGTGCCCTCGCACACAGCGGAGAAAGATTAAGATTCAACCACAGATGCACGACTCCTTGCGATTTGGTAAACTCAAATTAACTAGAGAGAAGTATTGGCACCCCAGGTGTGTTTTTGTTTGTGGGCAGCCATTTTGTGAAAATCTGGGTTTAACGATTAAAGTATTGTCACACGCTGCCTTTAAAAAAAAAATTCACTTGAAAGAAGCAGTACGTTTACATCAAATGAGAAAAAAAAATCTATATATTTTCATTTTGAGTAGTAGTTCCTCCAACTTCTCAGACACATGAGTTTATGGTGTTTATACCTGCGCTAAAAAATTGCAATTACCTTGCCTGGATTATCATCAATACTCTTTTTTTTTTTTTTTTTTTAGTTCCTCAGAAACCTGATCTGATAATTAGGTTAATTTGTATCTTTTGAGGTAAATATTCCTAAAATCAGATTTTTCTCAAATCTGTTTTTGCTACACATTTTTTCCTTCGCTTTTACATTTTGATTCGCATGTTTTAATAATTTATTTATTTTGAGGCTGAACCAGTTTTTTTATTGTGTAGTTAGCGTGTAACCGGTGGCTACACCCCCACACCTGTCAGTGGTCTTTCTTGGTAAGCGAGCACTTACTCCTGTGTGTCTTGTGTCTGTGTGTGTGTGTGTTGTAGGCCACAGCCTGGCGGTTCTGGAAGTGCAATATTGTCGATCAGACATTTCAAGGGCTGTTTGGTTTGCTAACGGTAGGTGCGCAAGAAAAATAGATGCATAGATTGGCGTTAAATCTCTTGTATAAAAATCATATTTGATTTGGGGTGGGGTTTTAGGTTGTTTTTTTTTTTTGGTTGCGTATAAAATGCGTGTGTAGTGAAGGAGGACGGGTTTCTGATTGAAAGTTGGAGATTTGAGGAAGACTCTGGTCTCGTTTCAATTTTAATGCCCTCTCGTTCCAACTCTGCGATATCTGCAAGTCAGCAAGGGCGGAGCTTAGATTAAATTTGTTCAGCCAATTATAAAGTGAAATCTTTTTTTAGCTCTACTGGATAACATTAGCACAGTGCATAGCCAGTATCTGACAGTGTAGCTCATGTGCTATTGGGGAATTAAAACAGTATCTGCTGGCTGTTAGTGATGTCACACAACCAAGTTTTGTAATTGGCTGATGAAATCTAACACAAGCTCCACCCAATCAACCCAGGGATGCCTCTGCAAAATCAGGGTGGGGGATGGGGGGAAACACTGCCATCTTAAAGATTGTCTTTGAAGTGTTTTCAAGTTCTTGAGCACTTACCCACAATGCATTGTGGTCTGATGGTGGATGAAGCTCCTAAAGTTTGAAATTCCTTCAAATTTGGCTTTTATTCCTCAAATGCCTCCATGTGTACAAGGCAGCTGATGGAAATGTTTCGTTTATTTAGCACGCTAGCTCATTAGCAAGTCATGATGACTCATTTGTAGATAGTACAAAGGAAACTGTGAACCTGTTCAGACCCTTCCCCCCCCCCCCCCCTTCTTTCTTTCTTTCTTTCTTTCTTTTTTTTTGTTGTGAGGCGGCATAGGGTTCCGCCTCTCGGTGCTTGGACCCCTAAAATTCTGAACATAAATAAGTGATCCAGCGCTCAGTGCTTGTATGTTTAAGTATTGAAACTCAGCATCTGTTTTGAGAGTTTCTAGAAAGTGATTAGTTTCGTATTTCTACTCGTATTCGTGTGTGCGGTGCTATCAACAAGTTTCCACGCTGAGACGAGGCAGAATTTCTGATCAAAGTTCTTTCTAGCCATTTCCCTTTGCATTGGTTCTGTCAGTTCTACGTCCACCATCACGCTTCAGCCGATAGTCGTTATCTCCGATTGTAGTCTGTTAATGTATTAGCACATTGTGCATCACTGGGTTGCTGAACGAGAATGACCATTAGTATTGGCACCCTGACTAATAGCCATCTGGCTCATTAGCCTTTGTTCAGAATTGATATTTTCTTTTTTCTTTAAAGTATCTGAGACAGATTAAAGTCTAAACGAATGATTTTTGTATAGTGTGAAGGTTTTCAGTCATTACCGTTTTGAGTGCGTAGCAATAGGAATTCAAACCAGCTGGACTTGTGTTATGAACTAGCTAGTGTTCTTCTTGGAGCATCAGTTATTTTGGTTTTTATGGTTTGTACAGTTTTTCGGGGCCAAATTTCTCTTACCCATAATGCACTAGGAAAATGCAGCAGGACCCTGCGTCTTCCCCGAGCGAGGTACAAGATAGCAACAATCTCTCCTACTTCCTTGCAAACCTTTATTCTTCTTTAATGTCTCTCCACATTAAATGAGATATTTCAGTCCCGTACTTATTGCAGGTAAGAACTAAAGTGTGGAAATGAAGAAACACGAGACCTCCGTTTGCTCCGAGGAATCATTCAAGCCAGTTGTTTGGATTTGTAGCTTTACTGCGTCATATCTAATTTTCATAGAATTCAGATATAATCTAGATTATAACACAAGTCCAGTGGTTTAGCTGTAACGCAAAGTGTTCTGTTTCGAACGCTTGTTTGCTGAAACGTTACAAACCGTCCTTGTGTTTGGCGCTCGTTGGGAGATTATTTCATTTCCGTCTGCAGTGACCAGAGCCGAGGCTGTGTGTGGGGTAAAACGGTCGAGGCCACAGTGTGAAAAAAAAAAAAAATTCTTTCCTCTCTCCCGTGTTTTCTTTGTCTTTCTGCAGCGTAGCGTGAGGTGAGCCACTTTCCCAGGTTGCCGGCCCGGTTTTTCACATCCCCTCTCTCTCTCTCTCTCTCTCTCTCTCTCTCTCAAAATCTCCTGATCTCTACCATTTTCTGCTTTCCCTGTGGTGCTGCCTTTCCCTTTCTTTTTCTTTATTTCTGGAACTTTCTACACCACAACAAAAAAAGAAAAAAGACAAAATTTTAATAATTGCATGCTAATTTAAGTTCACATTATTATTTTCTTTGTTGTTGAAATTGTAAATAAATTGCATGCACCCACATGGGTCACGAATAAACAAACTGTATCTGTATGTAAGCGGCATTGTAATAAAATAATTTACCCCACACTCGTCTCGTCTCTGTGCCTTCATTTTTATTTTATTTTTTTTATTTGTTCAGTTGAAATTATGTCTATTTAAGGATGTTTAAGGCTACAGACATGCAACAGGTTAAAAAAAAACAAAAAAAACTGAACTAATGAGTTTAGTGATGCAGAAACAGGCACTTGTCTTAATGTGGTCAGATGAGGGAGTGATGCAGGTCTAAACGCTTGACCTTTTACAGTGAGGGGATAAACCAGTGGCTTGGTTGATCTACCAGTAATTTCTCATAATTACGTGTAATGCACTGTGAGGATGCATCAAATTTAACTCTGACAAAAAAAAAAATTCTCCAGTTGGGTTTTAAAATATAGTGCATTTTAGAAATCTCTGTAAAAGCTAAATTCTCTAAGAATTTGTCTGAAATGAATAAAGTTAGCAGTTAGCTGTAATGTATAACTAGAGGTCCCATGTGTTTAAATCCACATTAGCTAACTAGCTAGGTAACAAAAATACTGAAAGAGCATAACACTGAGATGAGTTCCTGTCAGGGTGGATTAGTCCAACGTTTCCGTAATGCTGGCTTCATTCATGTGTTTGTAGATTATGGATCTACAAAATGTTTTAATGTTCAAAATCAGGACTAAAAAGATGTAGATGTGCTAACATGGTAAATACAGACCAAATCCTGTTTTTGTTTTGTTTTGTTTTTTTGTTCCCCTCTCCCCCCCAGCATGGGAACAACCAAGTGCTTAGCCTGCTTTTTGAGACCCGTTCATACTAAACACTAGCTGAATTCCCTTTTCATCTTTGGTTTTTCTTTTTCATAAACTCATACATTGCTGATAAAAATGATGGCCATGTTAGAATTTAAGGGCCAGAAGCTCTTTTTTAGTGATTCCTTTCAGGTAGGAGTGGACGTAACTTCATTGGATAAACTAGCCGCAGTTAGCCTGCCCAGCTAGCTTTGACTTATTCAGTTCAATTTTACTGTCATTAACCCAACGTGTAGGCACGAGTGTAAACGAAAGCAGGACTGTGGCTTCACCAAACAGGGAATTGGGGGTGGGGGCACAAAAGGCATAAATACAAATGAAAAGAGAACAGAAGAATATCATATATGTGCAGATTTGCACTGACTGAGGTGGTGTATGGTTGAGGTAATAGGGCTGTGCACTTGGCATTGTAAACATAATGTGTGACTGTAGACATTTGGGCAGGAATGTAAAATATAAAGATATGCATTTTAGACAAATGGCAGTCAGGCAAATGGTAACAGTGCAAAGGAGAGTCGTTAAGGTGCAGAGATGGGGGAAGTATAGGGCAGGAGGGGGGGAGAGTCATGAGAAGTGAGCGGGTAGAGTTCAGTGGTAGCCCGGGCCAGATGGGAAACAGCTCGGGGGAAGAAGCTGTTTCTGAGCCTGCTAGTGAGAGCTCTGAGACACCTGTCGTGCCTCCCTGAGGGCAGGTGGGCGAACAGGCCGTGGTTGGGATGGGAGAGATCTCTGCTGATGCTAAGACCTTTGCTCAGGCAGTGTTTATGGTAAATGTCTTTTATGACTGGGACCTGGGTATCAGTGATATGCTGAGGTGTCTTGAGCACCCTCTGCAGGGCTTTCTGGTCTGCTGATGTACAATTACTGTACTACACCAAGATGCAACAGGTGAGGATGCTCTCAATGTAGCAGCGGTAGAAGTTGGTGAGTATTTTGGGAGATAAGTGGGCACTTAACAGGAAATGCAGATGTTGGTGAGCCTTGTTCATGAGGGAGCAGGTGTTTGTTGAGCAGGTGAGGTCCTCATTGATATGGACTCCAAGAAATTTAAAGCTGGGGACATGCTGCACTTCGACCTTGATGATGTATATGGGGGAGTGGCTGCAGGTTTTGGACTTCCTGAAGTCCACGATCAGGTCCTTTGTCTTCTGCACACTGAGGACAAGATTGTTGGAGGTGCACCATGATGTGAGGTGTAGCATCTTGTCCCTGGACCTCGCTGGTCATCCAGGGTTTCTGGTTGGGGTAAGTGTGGTTGTGATGGCCTCATTGCAGAATTTAATATAAGATAGCACAGTGGATGTATGTTCATTAAAGTTTATATGAGAGGTATGGGTGACTGAGTGTGCAAAAATACTTCAGTCTGTGTTATCGAAGCAGTCCTGGAGATCAGAGACAGCTCCGTCTGGCCAGTGACTGTCTTTACTGCTGGTTTTATGCGTTTTATGAGGGGTCTATTGGCTGGGACCAGGAACAGGCAGAGATGGTCAGACTGCCCATCGTGGGGGCAGGGAGTAGCCTTATACGAGTTCTTAATGTTAGTATGAAGGCGGTCCAGGTTGTTCAGTCCCGTGTTGGGGCAGGATATGTGCTGGTGAAATTTAGGAAAAAGAATTTTAAATCAATTCAAATTAATAATAATAATACATTTTATTAGTTGAATGCATGTTCACCTGATGAAAGTGGTTAATTATGGACTATCTCTCATTTGTTATCCTGGTATCCACGCAAACATCACATCTCATCCATCCTGTGTCTGAATGAACAGCATTGATCTGGCCACTGATACGGCATTAAAAAAGGGCACCTACATCTGTGAAACTGACTCTAAATAAGACCAAATTGCTTTTCTTCTTCTCTTGATCTTTGTAGAATTGCGAAACAGATCCTGTTGGCTGAGATCAGGGCCAACTTATCGTCCAGCTCTGTTCAGGACGACACGTCCGACGACATGGGATCCATGGCCGAGGATGAGGAGGGCATGACGGAGAGGAAGAGGAAGAAGGGAGATGAAGAGCCTGCTGGAGAGAAGGATGACGCTAAAGACAGTGAGGAACTGCTTGATTGTATCAACAGGATGCCATTGAAAGTTTACACTGTGTCAGTTATTCAGTTAGCAAACCAGCTGGAAAATTGTTTCAAGTACAACCTTTTTTGTCCAGAGCTCTTATTACATAATTCCCGTTTAGTGGATAAAGAGTCGTTATGCTATGTTAAATAAATATGGCTGCGTCTCAAATGGTGCAGTATGCACTATATACTAAACAATATGCTCTTGTAGGATAAGAGCATGTCAAATTCAGCAATAAATTCCAAATGAAATTGAAAAATTGGCACGATTTAAACAGAAATACAGTAAATGCTTGATCGGCTACAGTGATTGGATGCAACCATAGCAACAGTAATATAACGATGATCTACAAAAAATTGTTGCAGACCTTTAACAAACGTCCTGCAATTTAGAAGAGAGTCAGAATTACATCCGGGTCACGGAACCAACAGAATGGTAACAGCGAGTCTCACGGATCTGGGTTTTTTTTTTTTTTTTTTTTTTTTTTTTTTTTTTTTTTTAAACCAGTTACGTAATCTGCTTTCAAGCTTTTATATACAGTAGCGTCACTTATAACCATTGTGTTAATGCTGTTTGTGCGCCTTCATAATTGTTATTATATTGTAGGTGAGGTGACCGATAACAGCTCTGACTTGGACGATCCCGATAAACCCCCACAGTCCCGTCACCACCTGCTGCGCTGTCGCCTGACCCCATGGGAGGCCGCGTCTGAAGATGACGCCGATAAACCTGCGAGTCAGAAACGAAACATGAAAAAGGCACCGACAGCCAAGCTAATAGTCGGTCAGAAATGTGATTTTTTTTAAAAAATGTATTCCTTTCATTTTAACTATTGAAAGAGTTTCCCCTATGCTTAAATATTTCCTGGAGGGGGAAAAAAAATGAAAATAACAATTGTAAGGAAATTCTGATACCAACAATGATATAAAAACAAAACAGAAACTGTTAACTTTAGCTCTCGCCTTTAACTTATAGTTAGTAGTGATGACCGAGAGTCAGCAAGTGAGGAGTCAGCGTTGAGTGAGATGGTCAGCCAATCAGAAGACGAGGATGGCAGGTAAATCCGGGATTAATAAATAACACAGAATCATGATTAATTCAACGTTGTGATATGTTCATGTTTTAGGTTTTAGCTCTGTATGGACGACACAGCTGACATCCTTGAAATCTCATGTTTATGCGCAATACAGTGAGATGAGTTACAGATTACTGATTGCTTTTTAATTGATTGTTGTACAGCATCGTGAAGCAGAAGGATTCAGTTGTTGACGACGAACCTCTCACACCTCCTGGAAAGGTAAAAAAAACAAAAAAAACAAACGATGCGTCATTCATTAATAAGTTACAATTTTAATCGTGGTATAAGAAGAATAAAACATTTCGGGCAGCCATGCTGTTATAGTGTATGCTGTAATAACAGTAACTCTGCTTCATCACACCTCCCTGTCATTGATTATTTTCCACGTAGAGTGTTTTACTCCTTACGCTCCTAAGTTTATCGGTCGAAAGAAATGATTTAGTGTACGTTAATTTCTTATCGCTGATCTTACACTTGAGATGTGCTTTAGTATTGTGGAACGGAACATCAGTCCTTATTTATTTAATAACAAATGTAGATGAGTAAGAGGCCACGGCCTCTCTCATTATGGCCACACCTACTCAGCATAATGCGTACGTATGTTTGTGTATTGACGAATCAGGACGTCGCTGATGGTCATTCTGATGCGGATGATCAAAACGTGGAGGAGTGCACGAGCACACCGAAGGGCCGCAGGAAGATCCGGAGGATTCTGGAGGTGCAGCAGCTGGCGAAGGAGACGCAGGAGGCGCTGAGGGAGGAGCAAGAGAGAAGGAATAGGCTGGCCGAGAGAGACCGGCAGCGAAGACAGGAGGAGGAGACCAGAGAACAAGGACGAGATGACTCGGACGAGACGACTCGGTTAACTGCATCACATGAAAAGAGCGAAGTAATTTGTTTAGTGATGATGTTTCTATAGTAATGTGTTTGGTTTATAGTCGGCTCTGGTACTTATCTTCAGTTACTTAATGTATGTGTTGTATTATAGTAAGTGTGTGTGTACTTGTACTTGCTACATATTGAGGACCGGAATACATTTTTTACGAACAGAGTTAGGACATTTTTGGGGAAGTGAGGACATTTTGGCTGGTCCTCACTTCTTCAAAGGGCTGTTTGAGGGT
>JAOTRR010000032.1:16172569-16183895 GCA_028570945.1 Gogo arcuatus
CACACACACACACACACACACACACACACACACACACACACACACAGTGTAGTATAGTGTTGTGTTGCGGTGTGTGCTGCTGTCACAGTGCAGCTCATCTTAATTGTGAGAAATGCAGTAGGTGGGCAGATGCAGCGACATTTACACAAAGGTAGAGAACATCTCACTCTCTCCTCACTAACTCTCTCACGCTATCCCATAATCCCACTGTCTAGCTCTCTCAGCTAGGTGTTAAGGCTGGATAAATATTAATTTCGTTTTTTAATAACAGCCCTTTGCAGATGGTTCCCTCTTCCACCTGCCTTAGTTTATTCTGATCTCAGATCAGTGCAGTGTAGAGGGAACGATGTGATGTGTATCTCCATATGTGATCAACAGTTTGATGTCTGTGATTCAGGTTGATTTTAATGGGACAGACCACGCCTCCTTTAACGGGACTGACATGTACATAGGCCACGCCTCATTCAAGGGGACAGACATGCACAAAGGCCAGGCCTCCTTCACTGGGACTGGCAAGTCTATAGGCCACGCCTCCTTCACTGGGACTAAAAGTTTTTAACGCCCTGTAACGTCTTCAATATATCAGTTAGTCTCAGTTAAGGCGTATCACTTATTTAGAATTAGAATGGAATTGTTTTTACAGCTCTTATTTGCAACCTATTAAATTGTTTCTGGATTTAAATAGATCTTTAAAGACAATCTGAAATCATAACAGACACATTTCCCTTGTTAACTTGTGTGCTTGGTTCGATGATTCATCTGCTCTAATTATTTAAAGGATCCGTTGATCACGTATCGAGCTGTGCATCACAGAATCTCTGAAGAAGAAACACACATCTGAAAGTATATTGTCCAAACATAACCATTATGCGTTGTTATAAATTTATGAACAAACAACATTTTGCAATTCCTTAAAAAATTATCATTTGTAATGAGACTGTAAATAATAATCGCAGTAATGAGCAGTACTGTAGCATCTGTGATTGGGAAAAACAAAGCCTTGGCATTATACAAGTTTTCTTTCAGTTATATTCTAATGTATAAAAGAAACAGTAATACAAAATGGTATTAAACACTCGAATGTTAGATGATGATCAATTTTATTGCAAACCAATACTTTCCCCCATGTTATCGTTTTGTTCTTGGACGTTGAGATAATCCTCGGTACTGGTATCAAAGTCCTAATTTTGGGTTATATTTTTAAAGATTTTTTAAAATGTAGATGTTTTCACAAGTTTTAGTCACAGTGACACTAAGTTCTTGGTTTTTATTTCAATAAAACCACAAAATACATGACATCTCTTTTGACCCTTCACAGCAGGCGATCTCTAGATCCCATACATGCACAAACATGCACTTAATTTCCACACTATTTGAGACAAACTCTTCTCTTCCGCCTGTCTGCTGCATCATAGAGCAGTACACGCAGAGGACAGAGTGATGTAATATAGCACAACTCTCAGTAACACTGCGTGTGAGAGAAAGAGAGAGGGAGGAAAACAGATTAATGTGGGTACACAGAGAAAATGAAAGTAAAGTGAGGTGCGAGTTGTGTGGATTCATCTGAAAGGCGGCTTCATGTATTACTGCTTAAATAGGTTTGTTTTGCAAAGAAAGCAAATACGTTGTGTCGTTTCTCACTCTTACTGTGGGTGTGTGTGTGTGTGTGTGTCTGTCCACAGATCAGACAGTAAGAATGACGTTTGTGCAGTGCAGACTTTCTCCAGATTGATGGATGTCCTACAGGAGTTGCGATTCGCAGGGCCCGAGCACTGCCCCAGTCCTCCTAATGCCACAGACAATGGTACAAGAAAAACACACAGAGCCTCAAAACCATTGATTCAAATCATCATCATTATTATTTCTTCCACCTTTTACACATCGCTCATCTTTAAAGATGCAGTTTGTAACATTTCTAAACCTGTAATAATCATATAATTTCAAAGGTAACTTCATTACCACACAAGGTTTCTTTATTTCAGGCCTCTCTTCCTAACATTCTGTTCCTAACATTCCTGCCCCACCTGTTTTCCATAAAAAGTCTTACAACATGCAAAGGGGTGGGATCCGCTTTGGGGGGGAATGTTTGCTTGGATTTGCAATTTGCTTCCCAGACAATAGGCAGTGCTAAAATTATCTCAGTATTATCATGCACAATTTTATCTAGTTTCCACTATCACTGTGCCTTTACATTTTTCACATAAAAAAGTTAATGGCTACATGCTAGTTTTACTCCTTAGCTAGCCTATACTTGGCATCCATATTTCAGAGTTGCTTAGTGACAGCGTTCCCCCAATTTCAACCACTTAAATGACAAGCATATTGTGTGCTTGCCTCCATTTTCAACTGCTCTATACCTCGTGAAGCAAGTTAACGTCAACCTGAAGTGACATTGCCTCTTCATTAGTTTCAGATACTCCACCCACAAGCTTCAAAATCTTGAGGGTTGCAATTTGTTTGGCACTCCACACTTCCATGTTGGGCTTCCATGCAACTGTTTCTGATTGGAAAGCAAATTTCTGAAAACTGTAACAGGAATGTGCTTTCTAGAGCAAGATATAGTCACTGCATTTTTGGTGCACATTGTTGTTCTATTGAATAGTTCTGTGGTTGCTCATTTGCATTGTAAGTCAAATGGCCCATTCCTGTGAAGGCAGGCATATTTCCTTGGCAATATTTATTGAGGAAAGATACCAAGCTCTGTAGTGACAGCTCAAAAGATGCCATGCAAGTATACATTTTCCTTCTTCCTCCATTTACAAAGACGAGTAGGGACTTAAATTTTCACTCTGGAGTGTCAGTAATTAGGACTATTTACTCCTACTCAAGCAGAGCCTGACATCACGCTGATGTTTCCACTTTATTACCACACATTAGATTCTGTTATTTCCTTATTTAATAACCCAGTCGTATAACATTCTCTGTAATGCTCTCAGATGAATTAGCATGTAGACTAGCGGAGAGAGAGAGTGAGGACTGTTGCATAAGGAAGTCTGTGTAAGGAGCATCAAATTCCATTAAAACTGCATTCAAAATTTTAATTACTTTAATGATTTAGTATCCAAATTCATTTAAATATTAATTAGCCTATAAATGTTACCCTGCCACATAAGCAGTACTGCTATACTGTGCACTCGTATCCCAGCACTGAAGGACAAATTTGTCATTTTCTTAAGCAATCACAAGCAGACAATCTATTAATAATCTTTTGGAGAAATTATGGGAAATCTATGAGATGAAACAAATAACGTACTCTTTGAGACTCCAAAAAGATATATTTATTAAGAGGTGGAGCCCTGCCATCGCTATATTAATACAGTGAAGTGATCCAAATCCTTCCACACATTCTGCATCACACAAACATCTTCATCTTCCCAACTCATCATATCTCTTTATGCACGCACACAAAAGTATACCACTGCACACATTCACACACAACTCCTCCCAAACCCCCTGACCCCTCCCTTTTTTGTTAAATTATGTATAAACCATGTAGATACAGCTGAAGGGAAAAAATGGAAAAACAGTATGGAAAATTAAGAATATGATTGTATGAGTCGATGAAACTGAAATTAATCTATGTTTAAAAAAATCTAGATTTTGGATAACTTCTTTTTTAGTGTGCATGGATCACAAGACAAACCTGATAATATCGTAATTAATCTGACATAAGCTTTTCTTTATTTCTTTTTTAGACTCGCACGATCATCTCTCTGACAAGTCGCATGTTCTGACGCACTGTGACTCCACTGAGCCTCCTCTTCTATCCCCACCCACTCTGGATTCCTCCAGTCAGACAGCTGAAGTTCCCTTCGGTGTGACAGACCTGCATGATGACACTGTCTCCAAAGCCACCTCTCTCTCCTCACTCTCTTCGTTCTCTTCTCTCTCCTCCCTCTCCTCGCTCACTTGCTCCAAGCCCGTGAGTCCCTGGTCCGTGCCTCAGAGCTGTGATAGGTCAGCCCTTTCCAGCATGGATTCTGGGGGAGGAGACTGCATAAGTTGTCTGCTTCCTAAGAACCAGTCATGTGAGTCCGTTCTTGGGTTAACCTCTGATTTCCAGTCCTGCCCTTCCTCCAACATCAGCATGCAGTGCCTCAGCTCTGCCACCACTACTGGCCGCTATGGTGACCAAGTGCTATCTGATCAGTTGCTCAGTGGCCCCACCCATCCAGCTGGAGTTAATGAAAATGCAGAAGAAGGCAAGTCAATGCGAGAGAGCGAATCAGATGATGATCCAACCTCTAGGAGTATATATGAGAGCTTGGGGGAGGAGGCTCAAGACTGGAGCTGTCTGGAGTCCTTGATCAGCGAGAGCCGAATGGAACTGTTAGACTTGTGCGCTCGCAGTGAGCTGGCTGTCAATCTGTTTTGTGAGGAAGATGTGGAAAACTACATGTTCCAGGATGAGGAGTCAACCCTGGGCACTGACGTCTGTTCACTCAAAATTCGCTACGAGTCCTATCCGGATGTGGCACAAGAACGGACTGAGGTCCCCCTGCAAGATGAATCTCAACTAGGCTTTTTTCCCACTCTACCTTGTAGCAGAACGGAAAGTTTGCAAGACAAGACAGAGCAATCAAGCGAGGACAAGGTAGAGGCCCCGACAACCCCCAACAGCAATTTTCTTTTTGACCTCAGTAACTCGCCAGAGGATTCTGGTGAGTTCAGTGATGACAGCTACTGCACAGGCTCATCCCCTGACACCTGGCAAGCTCAACAACCCCATGGGCAACTGTCCAGGGAGAATTCTAGCTCCTCCAGCCAGCTCAGTTACCGCCTTCGTGCTAAGAGGAAGGTTGCTTTCCGAGAAGACTACCTATATGACGTGGACTCCATAGAGAGTGAGAGGAATGCAGAAAAGCGCAAGAAGCTGTCAGTCGGACCTAAGAAAGAGTGGGACGACGACTGGTGCCCAAAGAAGCGGCGCCGGTCATGTCGAAAGGAGCCGCCGGTCATCATTAAATACATCATCATCAACCGCTTTAAAGGTGAGAAGCACATGCAGGTGAAGTTGAGTAGAGTGGAACCTTCAGTCTCAATGGTGAATCTGAATCCAGATACCTTACTGCACTATGAAAAACTGGCACCTCTGAAGGCCTACTGGCAGAAGAAGGAAAAGGAACAGCAGGAGCAGAATTCCTTAGCAGCTGCAGAGAAAACCAAACGCCTCAATGGCTGCAAACGGCCACCGAGCACTACCCCTAAACGCAAACAAAGGAGTGCAAGACTCAGGATTCAGCGGATCCCTGCTGTAGAGACTCCAATTCCCAGCCAAACTGCTGCTGCCTTGTGTAACAATCAACAAGAAATGGCTGACTCAGTAAAAAGCACAGAAGACCTACAAGGGGCCCCAACACATGATGCCTTGGAAAAAGTAGAGACAGGTAAAACTACACACCCAGCCAGGGCTAAGAGCAGAACTCAAGAGAGAGAGGAGAGGAGAAAACTAGATAAAACAGTGAAGATAAAGAAATTCAAAAGTGAAGCCAGACTGAGGGCTAAAAAGCTACAGGAAGCACAGAAAGAGGAAAACCCCACTGCCTCTGAACTTACAGACTTAAGTTCTTGTTTACCAGAAAACCTAAGTGACTCTTTGGAAAGTAATCTTCTCACAAATGAGACCTCGGTTGAAAAATGCACTTTGACTCCCACTGCCCCTGGGACTAATGAGAATGTGGACCTTCTGCCTGGTGGATATCTACAGACTCTTCTGGAAGCTTCTAATTCTTCCAGCAGTGCCAATGTCACATATTTTTCTACAGACCAGCAGCAAACAGGGTTGCTACCAGTTGAAGCTCCTCTGCAACCAGTTCAAACTTGTGTACTCTCTCCTCCCTCAGAATCTGAGCTCCCACACTCACCCCACCCTGTCGATCACGTCCCACACCCCACATCGTTCCCTGAGACCGACCACCCTGAACAAAGCTATCCTGTTAACTGGCCTTCCCAACCCACGGTTGAGCAACTTTCATTCTCTCCCGACATCCCAACTCAGTCCCCAGTCATGCCGTCAGGCTTTCCCAGGCCAATGCCTGTACTAGCAGGGGACGGCACAACAGTGACAGGGTATAGCCAGGTACCACTGGGTACCTGCAGGATGGCATTCGAAGAACCACTCTTGCCAGAACCCCACTCGGATAATGATTATGGTCGTAGTCCGGTGGGATCACGAGTTGAAAATGGCATGGGCCGACTCGTCAGCTTTAACTCTCTGGGATCTCTTTCCGCAGCCTCAAGCAACTATAGTTCTCTTAGCCTGAGAGATGGTGAAAGAGAAAGAGAAGAGGAGATGAGCGAGATTAGTGATGGTTTCCTCTCACATTGCAGTCCTCAGCTAGTTCTACAGCAGAGCCTTGAGGAGATCACTCCACTTCGAGAGTCCACTGACTTGCTTGATATATCAAACTTCACCCCTGACAAGTTTCGGCATTCCTCCTTGTCTGAAATGTCCCCACCTGACACACCTAGCCCCTCACCACAGCTGCTGGGGAACTGTGGCAAAGGGGGAGGGTTTCTAGAAGCAGCAGGGGCTAATGTGAGGTGGAGCTGCAGCACTGTCCCTCAAGTGGAGCAAGATGCATCACAAAATACACACGTCTTACAAACCTTCACTGAGGAGGATGAAGAAGGGCTTCAAGGTCTTAAGAGATCTAAAAAGAAGGGAGGAAAGAATGGACAAAGCACCAAAAAGACCAAAACTCCCAAAGCGGCTAAAGGTGAGCGGGTTAAGGTACCAAAACAGGGTTCACATTCTGCTAAGAAAATCAAGGCATTACTAGAGGGGAAAGCAGCTAAAGGGGAGAGGAAATTAGATAGCGGTGCTCCTTCTCCAACCCCCTCCCTGAACATGATAGGGGCTCAGGGGGACTGGCCGAATGCTGGAGCTCTATCAGATGATGATCAGGGTGAGTTCCAAGAGCCGTCAAACATCCTGTCCAATATAGTCTCTGGCATGGCAGAGGTGCAACGCTTCATGCGGGCCTCAGTGGAACCACTTTGGGGGCCTTGTCTGTCGTCAGGGCAGCACACTCTCCAAAGCCAAACACTGAAAATACTTGGTAGCAGTGCTGACCTTAAGAAACGGGGCAGTGCATCAGGGGCAAGTAAGGGGAAGAAAGGGACAGGGCGTGATGGTAAGACCTCATCAAAACTTCTTGCACCTGGCTTCTTCCCTCCTATCGGTTTGGATTGCCTTCCACTTCCTCACCGGCCTGCTCACAAAAAGATGTATCGCCACAAAAGCACCACAAAGTTTGCCCGTGACGAACTTTTATCGGGTAAAAGGGACATTAAAGGAGTTGCATTGGCAGCTTTGGTAGAGAAACAGAGGTAATATTTTCTCTTTGCAATGTACCCATGTCAGTCCTTGTTTCCTGTCAAATCCTTCTGAGCCGCCACCCCCACACACATTTCAGAGCTGCATGGCACTGATTTTACCCACAGTCCTTTGCCTGCCCCACAGGAAAGTGGGTACACCCTGCATGACAGCCCTGCTAAGCTACCTACTGACTAAGTGGAGTCACTGTATCACAGCTGCATCTATTTGCCATTTGCTGCTTTGTTGCATTTTTTTAATCAATTTATTTTTTGATCAGTTTTTTTTTTAGAGACAATGCCTTGAAAGCCACCTTAAAGCATACTCTGGTGTAGTATTACATTTGGGGGGTTTGTTTTCTTCTCTCTGTCACAGGTCAAGCGCTATAAGTGTTTAATCCGTGTGCTAACACTGTTGTTTAAAACAAGCTCATTCACCTTGGAAAATGGTTGCCTTCTGTTGTTCAGGGGTCAATGGTTGTTTTTTTTTTGTTTTTTTTAGTATTCTCCTCATTAAGAGTATTCCAGTGTTACTGTGCCATCCATTTGGAAAGATGGATTTGGGAACTCCATGGGTAGCACATAATTAGAAAAGGACATCTTACTTTTGTATAAGACACTCGTGTCTTAATGTAATAGTTGTCTTTAGTATTACGTTTATTTATGGTTCGAGAATTGAGGGTTTGGTCATCGGTGCCATAGGCTGACCCGAGTCCTCTCTGCCAGTATCAAAATGCTGTTGTACAGGAACATATGCACTATTTACAAAGTAAGATTATATCAAACATGTTTAAAATTAATGTGCCAAAATATGAACAATTAAGTGTACAGAACATTTTTATCTACATAATAAATATTTGCTGTTTTTTAATGTGGTGGTGGTTGTGGGAATGTGTGTGCGCGGTCTCGGGGTGGGTTGGAGAATAATTTCGGATTTTACTGTTGTTACATATGCAGACATCAGTTTGTGGAGTCTTCTGTACAATTGGGGAGAATGATATCATTGGGTTTTTTTTCATTGTTTTGTTCGATATTACATGCTTAGTGAGTTTGAAAAAGAAAGAGAGCCACTGAGCAGAAGAGAGGACAAAGAGGAAGAGTTGTAACATTGTAACTACGCATGTGCCAAATATAAATTATTTAACATTTTATCACAATTTACGATATCATGATATTTAAAAGACATGACTCCGTGTTTTGGGATCTAAGCCAACAGAATTATGCTAGCTAGTAGGGATGACATAATTATTATATCTCGATACTTGAAGACATTTTCACAATACACAATATGAATCACCAACACAGTGCCAATAAAACAGTAGTGCCAAATTTAAAAAAAGCTCATAATATTTTAAAATTATTTTTTAATATTTTAATTTTTCAAAAAGCCACAAAAATACATCTTGATATTCAGTCAGCTACTGGTTACCATTAATAACAATGAAATGTTATAAAATTACTTTATGATTTATTAATTACTTTTATTAATCTTATTCATTACTTTTATTAACTACTAATTTTGTTATCATATAAATATGTCGCTCAGCACTACTAGCTAGCAAGTTACATATGCCACCTACTGGTAGGTGTTATCTTAGTGAGCTAAATATAAGCTACGAAACAATAGCTAGCTAAGTGTAAACAATGAAAAATGTCGTTAACTTGAATTTGTCGACATATCCGTCAGTCGGAGAGTTTTGTGGTCTCCAGATTTGCTTTACTCTGGACATAAAAAGGAACTTTAGCAGATTTCAAAGCAAAAATGCTGCACAGCTACTAAAGAGTTCCTTTACCAAATATTAGCACATGCCTAGTTATACATGATCTACTGAGTGACATTGTGTCGAAAAGGGTTCAATAATAAAACATGTACAGAGAGAACTGAACTGGTAGTGACTTACCATAAATCAGTATAGATCATGAAAGGGTGGCTTTTCCCATCATAAATCTCATGATTCCGCTTCAAAAAGATTGCATTCCCGAATAAACTCTAATAAAATGATCTGTGGGATCAGTTTTGCGGACAACAGGACCAAATTATTTTTGAGAGTCTTTCCAGTGTTGGTAGCGATGTGCATGCATAACCATGATATTCAAGCTACGTTGTGCATGCAGATGCCCATATTTAGCATCTTTTTTGTTTGCTTTTTTCCTCTTGCGATGTTTGAATGTTATTTAATGTTTACAAAAAAATAACGTGAGTACCCCAGCATTCCCTAGCATTCCTTCTTAGTTTTTTCCCCTTTTATTTATTTATTTTTTGGACTACACAGACTTATAAAATTCCCTTGTAAAGAAATATGAAATGCAGCATTTGCAACAGCATCGACTACAAAGTTAGTCAAAAAAAAACATCCATGTGCCATATTTACGAATGTATTACGCCTTTCATGCTTTTTATTTCACATAACTATTTTTTTTTTGCCTTATTTTTTTTTCATCACAAAAACAGACCTGTTTGTGTCATCTGGTATCTTTGCCAGGAGGATTATTAAAACTCTTGATGTAGGGGGAAAAAAATTTAACAACCTGTATATTTTTCATTGTGCCAATTTGTAACATATTTTCTAAGTGTATATTTTTCTTAGAAAGTGCTGTGAGGTCGTTTCTTGATGTTGCTTCTGTCCTTTTGCCTTTCAGGCAGTGAAAAAGGTCACTGAATTATCATGGGATTTTTTTTTTTTTTGTCTTAAAGCCAAAAATTGTGAAAGGCAAAAAAAATCCTATGGTAAAGGAGAAAAAGCTGTGGCTTTGTTGAGTTTTGTTATTGGACCAATCTTATTGTGAGAGTGTTGTGCTCTAGTAAATCAATTACTGATAAAAAATGAAAACAGACAGCTAATTAATGACACTAATTTGTGATTTAATCTCTGTTTTATAGATTTTAATGTAAATTATTCTAGTATTTTGTTTCTGTTGTATCCGTTTCAAAGGTTTAAATATTTGTGAACCAGCCTGTATGGTGAAAAATGTAATATTGGTAACTGGAGTTTTGTAATCATGTTTATGGAATAAATATACATTTAAAAAATGGCTTTGGTCACTTGTTTCATGGAATCAAGTGTCTTTTTTTCCAATGATGAAGTGATTTACTTTTTGGAATTTTTCTCTTCGTGTTTTTAAAAAAATGTTTTTTTAAATATTCACTTTGACACACATAGTTAAATTTGTAAAGCATTTTCAGATTACTTTATGGAAAATTGTGCCCCTTTAGTGGACGATAACTACTTAATTCCAATCATTTTGCTAAGAATCTTAGCATTGGGCCTCATTTATCAATATTTAAGTAAAGTTGTGTGTAAAGGTTTTTGTGGCCTGAACAAACCAAATATTTCACTGATTTTCTGTCCTCATGTGCATATGTTAATAAACACCAATCAGCCATAAATGATCAAACACATTCATAGCACAGCTGGCTTACATTTAGCCACGCCCACAAAACTACATAAAGGCAAAAAGTTCACAGAGAGCTGAAAACGATAAAATGACTAAATAGTGAAAGACTGCCTCCTCTTTGAGGCCGCTGTTAGTTTTTTCAAATTGAACAGCTGGTCTTATTTGTCTTAATTTATGGATTTGTTTTACGTAATCACTTTCTGAATTTCACAAAATGTCCATTAGATTGGTGTGTTGTTGAAATAAATAAACGATCGGAATGTGACAGTGTAATCCGTATCCAAATTCACAGTAACGCGTCAAGAATTATACGATTTGAAGTTGATCAATCGAGGTTCGCATTATTATATAAGTCTCTTTATACGTAAATTTACACAAACTCAGAGGGAAATGTAGGATACGAACATTTTTCCAAACTAAGTGGATTTTCATCAATACCACATTTCTTGTGTGAACGCTCCTGTGAACAGTTTTGAAAGAAAATTGTTTATATCCAGCACAATAAATGAGGCCCATTATTAGAAGAAGAAGAAGAAGAAGAAGAAGAAGAAGAAGAAACAAGGCCGAAGCCTTTATTTTTGTCACATGTACTCTCGCACAGTGAAATTCCTCC
>JAOTRR010000032.1:16183995-16199526 GCA_028570945.1 Gogo arcuatus
CAGTTGGGGGTTAGGTGCCTTGCTCAAGGGCACTTCAGCCATCATACAGAGTGAGAGGAAAGAGTTGTTCATCCCCTCACATTTTCTTCTCAGCGGTCCTGGAACTGGCGACCCTTCGGGCCCAGTTAGCATGTATTTCAGGCCCCATGTGCTTCAGTCGACACACTCTGAAATGTCTCTGAGAGCAGAGTTTGATTTGAAATTTAACTCACGATCGAAAAGCGGTACCTCACTTCTGAACAGCTTCCTTTTTTCATTCTGAAAAGGAAACTGTCTGGGATCACAGTCTGGGATGTTGACTGGATTTCTCATCTAATGAATGAACGTAGCTGAAAAATAAACAGATTTGCTGTTGGAAAAGGGCAGAGATTCAGAAAGTATACGTTTTGTGTAAAAGAAAACCTTTACAGCAACACATTCATCATAGGATTATCAAGTAACAGCGTTAGCTAAAGCTAATGTGACAGATCTGATCCCATGCTAATGAGCCATCCTGAATTTCCTCATGAGGAACATATCTTCATATAAATGTTCTCTCTCTCTCTCTCTCTCTCTCTCTCTCTCTCTCTTTTATGTATTAGTGATTTTCTTTTCATCCAAGTGAATCACAGCGTGGCGACATTTTAAGATAAAATTCGTTGATGCTCCAAATTCAACTCAAGTTAACGAGTTCAACCCGGAAAGCTGCCCTCTCCAAAATGGCGGCGCTGTTAACGCGTTTGAATTGCCTCGTCACGTGATACATATCCTCGCGAGACTACACTACAGTGTCCAAATCGGTTGTGTGTGTGAGAGACATCTGTTTTGCTAATCTTCTCGGTTAAAGTTACTGCAGAAGAAAAAAGAATTGTAAAACATGACGTTTAAGTATAAAATAATTTACATTTTCATTATGTGAAGTGATGACAGGTTTGAGTTAATCAGCTGTGAGGTGTCAGACAGCTGTTTTTTTTGTGTGTGTGTGTTTTTGAAATGGCTAACAGTCACCTGAGCTTGATTTTCACTTTCATTATATTGATAGCTAATTTAATATGCTAATGAGTATATTTAGATTTTTTTAATGTATTGCATTTTGTCTTTTTAAATCTGTGTAGTCAGGGCTCGACTTGGCTAGTAATCAGTTAGCAGCTCAGTGTTGCCAGCTCTTCTCAGGGGAAGTTGCTCATGCATGCTCTAGAAGTCTCCAGATGACGTCATAGTCTAATTTGCATAGTTATTGATGGTCATGATCATTTGCATATCAGAACGAGTTCCATGAAGATTTTCTAGAGATACTTCGAATAGAATAGAGTTGAATCAGAACAGAATTTAATCGATTATAACATCTGATAGAAAGAAGTTGTTTTTGCTCTCTCTCTCTCTCTCTCTCTCTCTCTCTCTCTCTCAGGTCCATCAGTCAGGGTAATTTTGTGTTTTGTGCTCTATGATACGAGGCAGAGTGCCCAGAGTGGCGCCCTCTACTAACCACAGTGACTCAGAGGATGAGCAGACACCTGGTGTGGAAAGGAGACCTCCAGGTAAAACGTCAAATAAACACGATTTAGCCTTTGACTCTACTCAGATATGACACCAAATACAGATGCCACTGCAAGAAAATCACTCACGGGGTGAACCCTTGACCTGTTCGCAAAGCAATGAGTGAATAAACAAATCTTGAGTTGCTGAAGCTTTGAACAAAACACTCCGAGCCATCAGTCGTCTGTTTGTTATTTGAAGTTCGTTCCTGGTTGTGATGCTGATGGAGGGACACCGAGCTCTGTCGGACACGTTACGCCTGTGGACCAACGGGACGGCGAACTCCAAACGAAACCCACGACCGATAGCTCAAGTGGGCACAGAAATCATACGCAAACACTGATATCTACTATCTCTAATATCTCACTCTATAACATGAGCAGCACTTTGAGAAGTTGCAGTTGGCTGGGCGTGTCTCAGAGGAAGTAAAGTTATATAGTTTGGTCAAAAGGAAAATGTACACAGTGTCACCAAATCTTTACACCGAATTCAGTCCATCAGCCAAAACAAGAATCTGAAATTTCCATCATAGCACCTCCTCGAAGCCAAATCAGTCTTGGAGTGGGCGTGGCCTTGCATCAAAAGTCAAAAATGGCTGAATGTGTTGCGTTTATAAGCGAGTTGTGCCTCTGAATCAACGTCACATGGGGAAATTTTTTAACTTTTGTACTCTGAGATTCAGATTAGCATATTTTTGTACAAAAATATTTCAACCTGACATTTTTGAGTGAAAAATGCTTACACTTCAGAGACTAGCTTCTGATCATAATTTAATTAGCTTGTTCTTTTTGTTTTAGTTTTTTTTTAATCTTCCCTGTTTTGCACCTGCTGAGTTTAAATATTTGGGCAAAACAGCAAAAAGAAGGAAAATCTTTCTTATTACATCTGACATACTTGCATTTTATTCCATATTATTTACACGCAAATGCACTGATTACTAACATTTTTAAAGTATACAAGTCTGACACATTGAGGTATAGTACTCAGCTAGCTAGACAATGCACACAATTCTTTTTTTTAACTTTAAAAAGGATATATTAATTTGAATTAATTATTAATATTAATTTGAAAATAGCAAACAACGTAAAACCAGTTTGCTGAGTGTTTTTTCTTTTTTCTTTCTATTTTTTTAGTTTTAAGGGTGTAAGAAGCAGATAAAAGATGAAAATTAATATCCTTTCTTCTATATTGATTCTTTAAAAAACGTTGTATTTACTGATTTTGAAATGATTAACTAGTGAGTTATAATAACTCACTAATAACTAATGAATTAAGAAGTGCAATTAACAGCATCATCAGTGTATCAGTGCATTCTCATTAAGAGTGTCTTGTTGTTGTTGTTGTTGTGTGTTGTGATAATTTATCCACAAAATAATTTCCAGCTCTGTTTCAGTGGGATTTCCTTCTTTCTTTCCTCTTGTGTTTATTGTGAGTGACTTTTTAAAATGCTCATCCACACAGGGAAGAAATCGGATCCATGTGTGCGGTGTGGGAGGAGCTTCACTCATCAGAGCCGCCTCCGTCGTCACCAGCGCGTCCACACAGGCCAGAATCCGTATTGCTTCTCCGAGTGCAGGAAGAGCTTCGGATTTTCAGGAGCTCTAAAGACGCACAAGTGCACCGACGGACGCGAGGCGACTCAGGAATTCGTTATCCCACAGGTTTTAGGCTGATTAGTGTAAACACGAAGAAAATTTACCCAGATTCACTGATGGGGAAAAAATTAAAAGAGAACAGAATTCTTTCTCTGTATAAGAAGAATCATAAAATCATCCTGTGTGTCATTCTGATCATTTATTAGTCATTATATATAAATTGTTATAGCTGTAGCTATGTTTAGACTACATGTGTAATGTTGTGATTATAAACCCAGACCAGACTGAGTCTGCTACTGTTCTACTGTATTTGTGGTGTGTCACATATCACTGATCTTATCTGGCTTTCTTTCTGGGCCTGGTTGTGTCCAAGTGGTGCACCAGCCAGTGTTGTGGACTGTTTCAGCACGTCCGGGAGTCGCTGTGTGGGTGTTGGTGTGTGGGCAGCGGGTCCAGGTCATCTCCGTGGTGAAGAATTGTAATTTCTAATGAAATGAAAAGTTGCTTCAAAGACTGTTTTTGACTGGGCTGGAGGCAAGAAATGTGTAATTTAAGTCTTTTGGATTTGTCCTGTTTATTGCTTATCTCAGATTAGTGACGAGCAGAGAGCCGACACGCCACATGGCCCAGCGTGATTAGGAGGTGCGGCTGTATTTCCTTTTACAGTTTGTATGCACTCTGTCAGAGTGCTCCATCTACACTGGCAATGCCAACACAGAGGATTTACACAAAATTCTATCATTTACTGTATCGTAAACAATACACTCAGCTCATCTGAGCATTGGATGGACATTATGGATCTAAAGAGGAAATTTGGCTTGATTAATGTCAGGCATTCCAGACTAAAAATTATGAATTTGCTTCCAACTGCTTCACATTCTGGGGTATTTTCTATCTTTACACAATATCTCACATTTTGCACAGAATGTAAAATGATCACTAATGAATGAATTAACAAAAACTTTACGTGTGTAGAAGTTCGACATGTGTTTTTATATCTCTCCCTTATATATAAAGCTTTATTTCCTAAAATACCTTTCCATTTTTGATGACGTCATGATTCATGCTATTTTCCCCTCCTTGACTCTGTTATTAGTTTCTGATGTTATATTTATCTGACTTTTCGTTGTTGTTTTTAAAAAAAAGTGTATATTATTAAATATAATATAATAAAGATTCTTTAATAATATTTTTACTATTAAAATATAATAGCTTTATATTAAAATATCTAAATATTTAAACTGAGAATTCTGTTGAAAAGATTTTTGTAATATGCAAATTAGCGCATATGTAATGAGATAGTGATTAGTATAAAGAATGCAGTTTGTTAATCAGTTATACGTTGAACAAAATTATATATATATATATAAATGATTTTAAATGTTTTTATATTATAGTTACTTTATTAAAAAATAATTTATTAAAAATGCGCTAATGTTAATATTAACTAAATGATAACCGAAGATCCCGCGAAGCCTCACTATTACCATGGTGACCTGCGGTCCAATCAACGCGCAGCGTGAGGGTGGGCGGGGCCGTGACGTCTGACTCCTCGCGCTCTCGAGCTGTCTGTCAGTGTGCGAGTCGCGAGCGGAGCTCCTGCGGTCCTCCTGTGGTCCTCTTACACTTTGTGTTTCATAAATTTTCGTAGCTTTGCGGTGTTTTTCAGAGCCTCTCAGGCACCATTGAGCCTCCGGAGCAGCCGAGAATGCCGAACATAAAGATCTTCAGCGGCAGTTCGCATCCAGATTTATCACAGAAGATTGCTGATCGGTTGGGACTGGAGCTTGGGAAGGTGGTGACGAAAAAATTTAGCAACCAGGAGACATGGTGAGGAGATTTTTATTTATTCATTTATTTATATATAGATTATAGATTCGTCGTGGTGATTTCACCGCGTGCTCAAACGTTTTGTAGTTTTCTGAGGTAAAAACCGTCGCTACGGCTCAGGAGTAAAATAATACCCGAGGACTACATTTCCCAGAATGGCGTCTACTTTTACTTTTCTTTTTTTTTTTTTTGCCCTGCGTACTAACCGTTAAAACCCGTCATGATTTAAAAACCAAAAAAATTCTAAAGCGCGTGCCGTGCCCGTGAATTCCATTACAGCTCCCTCCTGCATGTGCAGTATCATGTTCAGCCATTTTGTATATAATTTATATCGAATAACGCAGTTGTTGTAAACAGGTTTTCCTTGCACTCACAGAATAAAAACGTTCCTCAAAGGTTCACCTTTTACCTTTAGTGTGTATCTTTCACCTGGAGCTGTGTGTGTAGTGTACATTTACTTGAATTAGCTTTTGAAAGCTAATTAAAAGTACTGTTGTGTACCTTAAAGGTACAGTACATTCCCATCACACACTGAAGGTAAACAAGATGGAACAGGTTAGTCCCCGGGTGTGGAAATTTTAAGTGTTCTAGAAAGTTCCAAAAATATCTCTACACCTTTATCCTCATTAAGGAAAGGAAAGACGATACAAGTGAATAAAAAAGCAGTAGATATCACAGTCAGACTTCCGCAAGTTCATAGCTGATACGTCCTCTTATTTTGGATTGGAAGTTTTTCAAGAATTAATATGTATTTATGCAAATGAGGCATCATCCTATTAAATTTGCATACATAATAAAACCAAAACATCCTGTCTTGAAAGCCATGTCACTCTCAAGGATCAGGACAACATGACATTGCAGCATGGTTGGATTTTATTCATCACTTCATAGAAGAATTGCAACAAACAGACATGCTAGTTCTCTGCTAGCTTTATCACATTTTCACACACTCATTAATTCATAAAATGTCCATCACTGAACGACTCCACAGAGCTGAACGAGCAGACGCTGCTGTGATGATTTACGCCACACATTTACACGGTGCACAACGCTAAACTGGAGGCCATAAACTTCCATTATGAGCAACACAGCTACAGCAAACTTCAGACACCAAACATACCTTGACTGGCTACGTTTTTTGTTTTTGTATGGAGGAAATTTCTATGCGTCATCTGCGGTCAATATGTTTCTTTAAAATCTGAAGTCAAGTGTGTGAGAGAGAGAGAGAGAGAAAGGCTAAAAATATATCAGTTTTTGGCACTGGTTTGAGTGACATTTAGCCTCAGAGAGATCACCGTGACATGTAAGATGAGAAGCTGCATCACAGTCTCAGTGCAAAAGTCCTGCCTCAGGAGTTGACGTATCACGAACCAATCACATCTGATCAAAGCAAGTGATGAAAAGACGCTCGCCGACTGATGTCATTATCAAATCAGGAGGATTACTTCAAAGAACTGCGAGCTGAAAAATGTATAATGTCCCCCTCAAATCTAGTTGATGAGCCAAGACATGTTTACTGTGTGATGTCTGACGTACGTCCGTGTGAATAGCTGTGCAAACATATCCAACACCTATTATTGGGTTTACTGAATCCGAATCAGTGCCAGATTTATTCTTTTGGTTTGTTTGTGTTTTGGTTTGGTTTGGTTTCACACTGTACATCGTTAAAAGAATCAAAAAGCAGGACTGAAAGAGTCCTTGTAAAATCATTTGTTGGTCAGAAATATCACAGAAGTAACCTGAGAATGGAGAACATGGAGCCGGCGCTCAATAAACGATTCAGTATTTTATATAAATAACAACTTTAAAACAATCTGTGTGTCGTATTCACCGTTTATTTTCTCTTTTTGTCTGAACGAATCTCCAGATTTCTGCATTTCTGTGCTTTAACATTTCTGTGCTTTAACGTTCTCTTAATCTTAACACTGAAGATGTTGTGATGTCATAAACCTGATTACAGAAACTTGTTTAATAAGGATTCATGCATTTGTGTGTTTGTGTGTGTGTGTCTACAGTGTAGAGATCGGGGAGAGTGTGCGTGGAGAAGATGTGTACATCGTACAGAGTGGGTGTGG
The DNA here is from genome assembly GCA_028570945.1 of Gogo arcuatus. NCBI lineage: Eukaryota > Metazoa > Chordata > Actinopteri > Siluriformes > Anchariidae > Gogo > Gogo arcuatus. The sequence goes on from JAOTRR010000032.1 coordinate 16,191,011, forward strand.
TGAGATAAATGACAATTTGATGGAGTTGTTAATCATGATAAACGCGTGTAAAATAGCCTCAGCATCCCGAGTGACAGCCGTCATCCCCTGCTTCCCCTACGCCCGCCAGGACAAGAAGGATAAGGTGGGGGTGAGAGAGCCAGCTTACTAACACACACACACACACACACACACAGCTCTGTTACTAACAGTGATACTAATCGACCATAATCACAAAAATTCACCAGTTACAAGCTGGATCCCATCTGATCTGCCTGTCCGTAAGTCTGTCTGTTTGTGTCAGTGTCTGTCTGCCTGTGTCGGTGTCTCTCTTTCTCTCTTGCTCTGTCTGTCTGTCTGTCTGGATCAGTATCTGTCCATCTCTCTCTCTCTCTCTCTCTCTCACACACACACACACACACACGCACTGCAATTTACAATAAATACACGGAGAATGGCGAGCATGGCTTGTGTTTCCTTCATGTCATATTGTAATATTATAGATATATTATAATCATGTTATAATGTTTTTACGGTGTGTGTGTGTGCTTACATGTGCAGAGTCGTGCCCCAATCTCCGCTAAGCTGGTGGCGAACATGCTGTCTGTAGCAGGTGCCGATCACATTATCACCATGGACCTACACGCATCCCAAATACAGGTACTCACACACACACTCACACACACACATACTCACACACTCAAACACACTCACACACACACTCTTCACTATAAACTCTATTTAAAAACCAGGGTGTGTGTTTTTATGGCAAACCCTTAAATCTGTTCAGCGCACAAGTGTCCCACAAGTGTTTTGAACAAGATGGAGGACAGAGCTGTAGCTCTCGACTGAGCAATACACTAACAAGTGCCTTGTAGCATTTTATTACTGTCAGATCAATTAAATGTAACCGTAGTAACGGATCGGAAGATAGTCATCATTATGTGGATAAATATACTGGGGTTTATAAATGATGTATAAGGTGTGTGTGTGTGTGTGTGTGTGTGTGTCAGGGCTTTTTTGACATCCCCGTAGACAATCTCTATGCCGAGCCGGCGGTTCTGAAGTGGATCCGAGAAAATATAAACGAATGGAAAAACTGTACCATCGTTTCTCCTGATGCTGGAGGAGCTAAGAGGTGCGTGCCGTCTCTGTCTCACTCTCTCTACGTCAGTCTTAATACATCAGTCAGACTCAAACACGTACAGTACAATTCCAGACGCACACGACATCTCGTCATCTAGGACATCGTCTTGTTTAGAGTGGACGGGCGTGGATGAGAAATCCTTCACAGATTAAAAAAAAAAAGACTCATGTTCCTCGTGATGTATCTCAAACGCTATTGGCTCTTGCGTAAATCAGGCAAGCAAGATGAATCAGAGAGGTGGTGTTACGAGGCCACGTGAAAAAACAATTAGTAGTGATTACAGGTGGCTCGGGAAAGTGCTAATTCACGCTGTAGCTCCGCCCACTGGACCAACCCACCGTGGAGCGGCTTTAAAGGGTAAAGAAAATAAACATGGACACGAGTTGTGTTTTGTTCCCTTTAGGTGTGGAGGGTAAGGGCCTGCTGTGTGTACATGTGAGGGGGTTCCACTTTGTCCCAGGTTTCTACATATTTAAAACAAATAAAAAGATATTTTGTTGGCCGCTAGCTAACAGCGTATGGCTTTTCTGTCTCGCTCCATACACACTAAAGATGCACTTATCCACGTACATGGAGGATTCCATCAACCTGAAGACTGAACATGAAAGAAAAAAAATGTCAAGTTTTTCTCGTTTATCTGAAGTGGAAAAGTTTTTAACCGTTTTTAACACCTCCTGACCAATCAGATGACAGACTTGAAGAGCGAATTAGTAAACGATTTTTTTGGATTATCGTCATATTTAAGTTTTTTTTTTTTTTCTTCGCCCAGCTCTTTGCTGTGAACTCTGCACAATATTGTTAGCATAGACGGAGGAATCTGTCCCATTCATAAGGTCCTTATTTTAAAAAGGAGCATTCACGTAGGACACTCCTGGAAAATCCTACAATTCCCACAAATCAGTGAACGGGAAATCCAAATACACGGAGGAATCACTCCAACACTGCTCCAGTTACTATAAAATAAATATTCTTGTAAAATAAAGTCATCATAAGTCAAGAACTTACTGTGAAAACAAGATATTGACACACACCAACTTTTAAAGGCAACATCATATTAAAGCGTTCCTCTGCAAGCTCTCCGCTGTAACTAGACTAGAACGCTTATGCACGATTTAATATAAAGATTAAACAGCAGCTTGAATCCCTTATTAACAACTCTCAACTCACGAGTTTGTGCATCGAATCTGCAGTGTGTTTGAGTGTTCTGAAGTTGTGTGTGTAGTGTGCATTTTGACATTTCTCTGCATCACTAAAGTTGCTAACATTCATGGCTGAGTGTAAAAACTGAGTGACCTCAGGCTAATTTTAGCAACAGCGTCAGTATTCAGAGAACGTGTTTGTCTGAGCGTGGGAGTTTCATAAGAATGATTTGCTGTTAAACTAAGTCTTAAAAAATGTTTAGCATTGTGAAATTGTGTGTGCGTGCGTGTGTTTGTGTGTGTGTGCGTGCGTGCGCACACGTAGGGTGACCTCCATAGCAGATCGTCTGAATGTGGACTTCGCCCTGATCCATAAGGAGAGGAAGAAGGCGAATGAAGTGGACCGCATGGTTCTGGTCGGAGATGTCAAAGACAGAGTCGCCATCTTAGTGGACGACATGGCGGACACCTGCGGTACAATCTGCCATGCTGCGGAGAAGTGAGGACACACGTATATACACACAGAATTCCACATCGCTGGTCATTTTTAAGACTTAGTGAAGTTCTTTTCTATGTAAAAACATGTTTTTATATCTTGGTGTCCCCACAAGGGTAGAAATATCTGACAGTTACAAGGTGATCTTGTGGGGACATTTGGCTGGTCCCCACGGGGAAAGATTTGAAAAATTAAAATCCCCCAAAGATTTCCATCTTGTTCCTGAGATTTAGGTTAGAGTTAGATTTAAGTGCAGCACAGCGTTAATTAGCTTCATTCATAATTATTTCAGTGGTCCTCACAAGTCTAAGGATAGGAAGATAAATGTGTGTGTGTGTTCTGTATTAGGTTAGTCTCTGCCGGTGCGACTAAAGTCTACGCCATTCTGACACACGGGATCTTCTCTGGACCCGCGATCTCCCGCATAAACAACACCAACTTCGAGGCCGTGGTCGTGACGAACACGATTCCTCAAGAGGATAAGATCAAACAATGTGACAAGATCCAGGTACCAGAAACGTACACTCTGCAGCTTAGAGCAGACGTGTGATAATATCGCGATTTCATATCGGGACATTTAACCAGCTCGGGTGATACCAATCATATGGTTTTGTCAGATTACGCCATCGCAGCGAAAATTTGCAAAAAGTGTAGTTTTTCTCAGTAGCGTCAGAAGAACAGGTCTGAGGAAATACATTTTAAAGGTGTTAAAGTCTCGTTTGTCTGCTCTCCGCTTGTTTACTGATTCTCCTCTGAGAAGCTTCGGTGTTTTGACTGCTGTCTGGACCAAACAGCGTGGGAACACGGTGAGGTTACAGATAACGACGGACTGCGCTGAGATAAAGACCTGAGCTCGGTGTTCCCATGGTGTTATGCTGTGAACAAAACACACCTGGTACAGAACGGGTTGGAAAACATTTTAACCTTTTGAGACCTGATTTCCAGCAGACACAAAAACGTTAATCATTAATAGTCTTATAACATAATATTATGTTAATATTATGATATTATGTTATTTTATCCTACCACCACCATGCTTCTCCTTAGAGTGTTGCAGTTCTTATGGGATATTCAGTAGTGTCTAGTAACTGATCAGTGATCTTAGTTAACGTGTGCACTCTCCTAGAAATCGTGAATTAACCTCACTTGTGTTGATTTTTTAAAAAAAAAAGTTTTAGGATGCAAACGTGTTGACGTTAGAATTAAATTGTATAAAATAGAAGCTTTACCCATCCACTTTTTCCCTCTTACTCCTTCCATCAGTGTCATGGACTTGCTTTCTTTCCATATGATTGAACCAGATGAAATTGCACATTCGTCATAATTTTATTAATTAGCTACATTTCCAGCTAACCGTTGGACCGAATTCAAATCACAGACTCCTGCCAGCCAATCAAAGAAAGAGTATTTTCCACACCTGTGTTGTAATGCCATGTTAATATCGCATTATTGCAATGACGTGTTTTGTGTTTGCTCCGCCCTCTCATGCAGGTGATCGACATCTCGATGATTCTGGCTGAAGCGATCAGACGAACCCACAACGGAGAGTCGGTGTCCTACCTGTTCAGCCACGTACCTTTATAACACACACTCTTTACACACACTCTTGGATACACTTACTTGTTGATATTTAATTATAAAACATTATATGAACCAAAGAAATGGTAACTATCATTATCAAACACTCATATCCTTGGATCATAAACACGTCCCTCAATCCTGTAGTATATATATGGCTTTATTAAATAATTTATGATGTTTTGTACCAGTGTGTTTTGAAGGTATGTTTCTCTGGTAAACAGAACTCTGGCTTTGCTCCAAAATAATAACGAAGACGGAATTTATCTCGCACTGCCTGAAAACTCTCCCTAGCTAGGCAGCGTCATTCTGAATAGAGTACACCCTTTAACACGACAATATTTTACAGCATTGTGTGTTCATGCCTAAGCTGGAGTTGAATGTTAGTCAGCGTCACTCATTTAATGTTTTATTTAAATTTGATATAAATCAGGTGTAAATCTGTTCCAGTGTGTGTTACGTGTGATCTGTAAGTTATTGGTTGATGGATGAATGTTAAAGACGTGCTAGGAATCGTGACGTAATTCAGTTCAGTTACACTGTTTCATTGTTTCACAAGCTAACATCACTGACATGTTAAAATCTTTACTCATTCGTAAATGTACAGAGCCCCTAAGGGTCATGGTGGGGATTTGTTTTGCGTTCCCTCGCAGTAAGGGTGAGGGTGAGGGTTAACGCAAAAGGACTACAAGAGAATGCATAAGTAGCTAAAGAAAAATCCCCACCATGACCCTTAGGGGGCTCCATGTGTATTCAGAGTAGAAATTTATTACCAGCACCACTTCCTGTTTTCTCCCCCAGTTCCAGTTTGAAACTTTAGGAGGTGGAGCCTTGGTGGGCGGGATTAATACCACAAACAAGATTCCAGTATATATTCCTAGGCTACTGCTGCCTTCGATGTACCTCGGCACGTCGGAACTACATAAGAATTACGTTATTTTCCATTTCTGTGCTAACATCAGCTAACTGTGATGAGTGACGTATATTACTGCTGCATTGACTTCCATTACTTGTTAGCATCATTAGCCTTGTAGCCCCAGAGCCGACGTAAAGAAAGAAATTTGTGTGTGTTTATGTTTTTCCTTTAAAAATGTAGTTATTCCTTTAAAAATGTAGTTATTCTTATGGCAGCTGTTTTTTCTTTAGGAAGCTTGTCCTGGCTAATGAAGATTCAGGGGTTTTTTTTAAGTGTGCAGTAGAGAGACGAGTGCAGGGTCTGTTTTTTGTAAGAATATAGTTTAGATGTTAAATGTTTCTACGATGCTTATGTTTTATGTTTACACACCGCTCGAAGTCGTCTCTGTTCGCAAGTGCCTTTACACACACACACACACACACACACACACAATTGCATGTTTCGTTCTCGGTTTTGAACTTGGAGGATGGACCGAACTGCACGTTTTCCTTCCATCTGCTATTGTGTTGATGCTGTGGGTGGAGCTTCAGTTAATCACACTCCCTGCTCCACCAATCAGATTTCAGCATGTAACTACCAGAATGCAGTACAATAAATAAATCTCAAATTCCCGATGACCCTGGTGTGTGTGTGTGTGTGTGTGTGTGTCTTGTGGAAGTTATTTTATTGCATTTTTATTTTTGTTTCACTGTTAATAGGAAGTGGAATTCTGGGTTTAAAAAGAAAGAAAGAAAAAACCTCACTCACGCAGCATCCACGATGAACCAACGAGTAAACTCGCACTTCTGCCACAAGGGGGCGACACAATATCAGTCTTGAAGAAAGATTGAGAATAGAAGAGGATTTATTGACACAGTACAAGTAAAACAAAGTTATATTTGTGTCACACAGGATCCGATTCTTATGTAAGTAATTAATAAAATTGTAATTATTGTAATGATATAAGTGTAGAAAGTTTATTAGCATAGAAAGCAGACATGATTGATAGATTTAAATACTAGAGTCCGATGGAAAAACTTAAAACGTGACGTGAATGAATAAATTAGAAAAAGGTTTTCATTTCAGTCACTCTCGTGTGTGTGCGCGCGCGCGCAAAATTGTTAGTATGTAATAAATAAATAATCTATAATAAATAATAGATATGACCAGTGATACAAAGCACGCCTCTGGAATAATAGTTCTCTGTTTCTTCTTCTTCTTGATGTTGTTGTTGATCAAAACTGATCTGTTGATTTGTTTGTTTTTGGCTCAGGGGTACATGCCGTTAGTGCCAGGCTCGAGCTCCCGGTGTTTATCTCAGCACGTGGCTTCTGGGATGTAGTCTGCTTTATCTGAACAGGACTTAACCATATCACCCACTTCACTATTTATAGAAGCCTGTTTTCAAGAGGGGGAGAGAGAGGGAGGGAGAGAGGGAGAGATGTTTATTTGTGAACTGAAATGTAATGAGAGGTCACATTTATTTATAAAGGGCACAAAGAGACAGAAAAAGCAAAGCACAGGTTCCTGTCTGGTTACTCTTAGTTACCTCCTCAACTTTTTGACAGGTGGACATGTGAACAGTTAAAGAGGCAGGTCAGTGGACAGGTAGACAGGTAAGTCACAGCTGTATTATTTTTAGACTCTTTTTAATTGTCAGGTAAAGGAAGAGAGCGCGTGAAGTGGCCTCGAGCCGCGTCAGTGTCCATGATAAAGGAGCGCGCGGATCCCGGAGCACTGCAGCGCGCGAGCAGAACAGAATGATGAAAGAGGAGGCGGGAGTAAAAGGAAGAAGGGATGAGTGCTGATATAAAAAGGAGAGCAGAAAGGACAGAGAGGAGAGGGAGAGGGAGAGAAGTAACCCGCACACATTTCAGTGTAGTGTTCAGTCTCCTGGGGGTTTATAATCATCTGATGCTATAATTCTACAGGGAAATAAATACTTTTCTACAGCTGTGGAATTTTATCAAGCACGAAGAGCAGAAAAAAACCCGTCATGCCATGGAGAGAGAAAAGGTAAGTGTGAAAAAGAAGAAGAAGAAGAAGAAGAAGCAACGCCACTAAAACCACACGTTTATTTCCCTAAAGAAAGTATTTTATTTAGTTTTGGTGCCATGAAGAAGTGAAGAACACGTTCATGAAGCGCAAAGTTCTTTCTGCTTCTCTGTAGCACCAACCTCCACTCATGAGTTCTTCAGGGAACCGAAATCGGTTCCTCTATGACGTCACTCATGAATGAAGGTACCGAGCTGTATTTTTCTTTCCTGCTGCGATGGTACCATTAATTGTGTACCTTCAGTGTTTAAATTTATACATTTAAAATAATTGAAGGTCCATCACTGGATCTTAAGGAGCACTTCTCCAGTTTTTTAAAAGCTTCACCACGTGCACCTTCTCAGGTAACAATAAACATAACTAAAGTACAGATTAGTACCTTTATTCCTGAGAAGCTTTTCTGTCCCCTTTCACTTTGTGTGCTAAAGTTATTGACTAATAATTCGATCAGTGTGCAGTGTAGTCTAGAAAGAATTACACATATAACTAGGTTTATTGATGTTTTCTTGCATCTTTTCACACAAAGATTTTTGGATGAATAAAAATACAGACCTGTTTGTCCCAAACTGTATAAAAGAAAAAGACATCTCATCTTTAGGACACTATTTATTAGAGCTGATGAATAACCTATTGCCAAACATTTCAGAAAGAAAGAAAGAAAGAAAGTCAGCAAACGTGTGATTGGGGGAGTTTAACATTTCACATTGTTTCAGTTGTTCAGATTTGACCTTTACATGAAAAATGTAAAATAATTATTGTGATCACTGACCTGTTGACTATCAATGACCTTTCTGAGGTATTTATCTATCTTTTCATGCATTCAGTTATTTATTCATTCATTATTTGGGAAAACCTGGATAAATGTTACAGACCCGCATTCATCATTTCAGTTTAATAAATAAATGTAATCCAGTAAAATGTGATTTTTGGTTATGAATGAACAGGAATTGAATAAACCGCATGTGACACTGAACACGAGATACATGGAGCTTTTACCCAAGTGATGAAATTCAGAGGGAGTGTGTCCTCACTGTCCACAATGTAGAACAAACACATTTAAAAATCACAAGAAATACAGCGATTTTACTTCTGTTACTTTTTTCTGGCACCTTTAATAAAAAGAAATTCTGAATGATAGTTTTATTTGAATAAATCTGAGCTCATGGACAATCTTATTTAATAATAATAATAATAATAATAATAATAATAATAATAATAATAATAATA
>JAOTRR010000032.1:16268383-16278653 GCA_028570945.1 Gogo arcuatus
AGAAATATAGAAAATTCTAAAGGGTTCACAAACTTTCAAGCACCACTGTATATATAGACAGAGATAGATATGTATATAGATATCGTCATAATGCACGGCCCTTAAACCCGCACATGACGTAGGTCACGTTATCATCGGTCCAGATGTTTAGTTCGATCCCAAAACACTCACCATTTGAACATACAGTGGGATAAACAGAGTGGAGAAAACAATATTTAATTATGTACACAGTGTGCTCAGACAGGGAGGAGGAAGCTTCCGGATGCGAATCGAGAAAGGAATAAGAAACATAAAACAAATACTCCAGTATTTAAATTATTCGGGCCAGCCCTCATACGATTAGGTTTTTAAAAATGTACTTTAGTACCATATTTACTCATTTTTAGAATGAAACATTTGTTTTTTCCCCTTAAACCCATGTACATGTGGCTCCATGTTCCCTTCTTATGCACCAGTCAGTATTTCAACAAGTTTCAGAACAAATGTGGAACATGACGTGGTCACAAAATAAACCATAAAAATAATAACAACAACCGTGAAAGGTCACGTCGTTTGTTGAACTTAATATCTTGTTTTACTTCTGGATTAGAGAACACATTTTACCATCTGAGCATTCAGCTTCTATACACAGCACAGAGATAAACAACGTCAACACTTGACTGGGTTTATTTTTAACGTATAGCTGCTCGAACGAAGTTTTGTTAGCAATAGCGATGATGGTAAAGTATTCAGCTGTGTTCAGTTTGTTGTCGAGCACTTCTTCCATGGACCGCTGAGTCACAGCCGTGCTACTGATTTCACTCGGGTTTTTTCCCCAAAAATAATCTTCACAACATTCCTTTCTGCTCGTTTCTGAATCCTGTTCACAAGGCGAGTTGCTCTGTTTTGGATGGTTGTCATGGTAGCAAAATGACCCCACCCCCTAGCCTGTGATGTCACTGGTTCCTTAGCTCCAGTCCTGCAGTCTGTTGGCGGTGGAACCAGAAGGGGTTTGCCGGCTAAGAACCGGATCTTTTGTGGTGGAAAAGCGCAAGATGGTTGCGGATTAGGCACACGATCAGAGTCAGGAAACACAGTCAGCATGCCATTTAAACTAAAGATTCCGGCATGATGTCCAAAAAGAAGATTCCAGAATGCCATTTACGTAGATGATTCCAGAATTCCCTTTAAACGCAATATTCCAGAAATTCCATTTTGAACACACAAGTCCGGAACGCAATTCAATCAAGAGATTCCAGAATTCCCGTTTATGGACACTGTTCTGAAATTCCATTTAAACAGAAAATTTTGAAATGTCATTTACTGCCACCTCAGCAAAAGATTCCTTTGTACTTTTCTAACAGAATATGATGGAATTCCATTTAACCAAAAATTCCAGAATTCTACTTTTAAACAGGAAATTAAGAAAGGACTTTAGGAACAGAATATGGCGTGTGCATTCTTATTAAATTTAAGCAAAATAAATCCTGAAAGCCATTTAAATGGGATGTCAGAGAAACCCCAATTAAACACCAGATTCCGGAGCACTGGTTAAATACATAATTCCAGAATGCCATTTAAACTGAAGACTCAGGAATGCTACTAAAGTTTTGGAAACCTAACCTGAGCAGATGATTCCACAGTTGCATTAAAACAGATTTTGGAGTTCCATTCAAACAGAATAATAATCCCAATTAAAAAAAAAAAAAACATGATTCTGGAATGCCACTTAAAGAGCAGATTCTGGAATGCCACTTAAACAAAGAAAAAAAAATCGTGGAATGGCGTTTATAAAAGACATTCTGGAATGCAATTTAAACATCAGACTCCTGAATTAATATAATAAAAAACAAAAAGATACTGGACTGCGATGCAAGTAGACGATTCTGTAATTCCTTCTAAACAAAAGATTCCGGAATGCCATTTAAGTCCATGATTCCAGAATGCTGTTGAAGCAGAAGATTGTGGAAAAGCCTCTTAAACAGGTGCTTCTAGAAGGCCACTGGAGTGAGAGAATGCCATTGGGCCGTGCAGAAAACGTGATATGTGACTTTTCCGATCCAAGGTGTCCATTAAAAGGCTCCATCCAAGGCTTTTGAATCCAAGAAAGCTGCAAGATAATGTTTTTCCAGAGAATATTCTCATGTTTTCCAAAGCGCAAGCTGAAGTTTTAGTTCTTTGTCCATTTAATATCTATTTAAATTTCTGCGAAGACAAATCAGCATTTCACCCACAGAGCTCGTTTGTATGTAAAGTAGCACTCATCACTCACTGAATTCTTCTTTTTGTAAAAAGACTGCGGGATATTTTGAATATTCACAAGGGCAGTTTTCTTGTCTTTTCGCCACAGAGAATAATGAAAGCAGAGGCCTTTTCGGGTCAAAACAGAAGGCTTTTTGCGTCACAATTAAAACATTAACACAAAAAGAATAAATGTAAAGCTTGCAAACAGGGCACTTCCTTAAATAACGTAATGATACATCGTTTTATCACATTCCAGAGTCAAAGTCTTTCTTGATTTTGTCTTGGCAACATCCTGGAGAGTAAGCTGAGAACTGTTTTGTGTGTGTGTGTGTGTGTGTGTTTGTGTGTGTGGGGTGTGTGTTTCTGTGCGTATGTGCGTTTGTGTGTGTGTGTGTGTGTGTGTGTTACCTACGCCCGGTGTCAGTCTGTCTGATTAGCTGTACATTAAACGGACTATCAGCCAGTTCAGGATGCTGTTCCACAGGTAGGATGTAAAATCCGTCGTAACCCGTGACTCGACCCTCTGAAAGAAGCTCCTCCTTCTCTTTCTCCGTCCACGCTTTGACTCCGCCTTCTCCGTCCCGCACCCGTTTCTGCTCCATTAGCCACGCCCCCCGCACAGCCCTCGCTCGCGCAGACTCGATCACTCGTACTCGTTCCTCATCTGGTGTTGCTCCGTAACGCACGTGCAGGCTCAGCGCCCCCTGCTGGAGAACGATTTCTGCGAATCGCCGCGTTTCTCCACCCATCACTGCGCTCATTTGTGAAACTGACACATTGACGCCATTCTCCAGCACTCTTGCTCCGCCCCCCACTCCAACCACGGCGAGGTCCGCCTCAAGTGAGCTCGCCTTGCAGAAATAGTGCGTGTCACGTCCAGCGACGGTGAAGTGGAGATCGCTCAAGTAGACGGCACCTTTCAGGAGTGAGGCCACGCGACGGCCGTCCTCGCTAGCCACTCCCACTATCTCTGTTACAACAACACCTTCATGGATGGCGAACTTCACACCTTTACCAAAGATTGAGGAGAGGGCAGAGAAGCGAGGACGTAGCGTATGCCTGCTTCCTGGCTTCCCATTTGCCGAGCTCATGGGGAGGCGGTCCAACGAGATGAAGCTCTGAAGACGCTTCTGAAGCTCGCACTGAACTCCCAGGATGACCTGGAGAGGGAGAGAGAGAGAGAGAGAGAGAGGGAGAGAGAGAGAGAGAGAGAGAGAGAGAGAGAGAGAGGGCATATTCAGTATATAATGTACAATATGTAACATTATTTTCATGTAATTTGCATATTTTGCATATTTCCCATTAGACCTTGCTCGGTTCCCAGCTGTGTGTTCGTGCCTGTGTGTTCATCATCTCGTATGTGTGTTGGGTTTTCTCCACGGGCAGTGTGGGAAAGCCAGGAACAACGTTATGGAGCTGGAAGCCAAACAGCTGGAGCCAGCTGCTAACATCTGCACACACACACACACACACACACACACACACACACACACACATTTGAATTTTCATTTGAATTTTGAAGTAAAACTCACAGAATGGCATGTCCAAGACATATGGCACTATAATTTAAACATAATTCTTAGAGAAATGCCTCTAAAACAATAAATATCACAGGTGAGGTTATTTAGCTCATTAACAGACTAATGAGCGAACAGGGAAACCATGGCAACCAGCAGTAAACTCAAGAATACCTTCGCCTGAGTAAGGGGTATTGAGGGACGAGCCCCTTTCACCTCTCACCTGTTGTGAACCTGGTGGCATCTTGCACTTTGCCTAACGGGTTGTTGTTCATGAACGTGTACAGGTTGAACGGTTTAGGATCTTCGCTCATCTCCGCCCACAGGTCGTGATTGGGCGTTGTCCATCTCCCAGCGACCGTGTCATAGTCACGGCGCCCGATGCGGACGAGCCGGGTCAGGGGGTCATAGAGCCCTCCGTGGAAGCCGAATGGCAGTGCGAAGGCTGGGTTCGAGTCACGGTAGACTTCTCCGTATGGCGTGTAGTAGATCTCTTTAACCACAGCGCCTCGGCTGCTGAAGATGGCGAGTGGCGTCCCTGCCACGTCGCACGCCACATAAAACTCCTCGCTGCTGCTCATCTCCATAGCAATCAGGTGACCCTGGAGGTCATAGTAGAGAGACGTGATCTCGGAAGTGCTGTGATCGTAAAGATGTGTGACGCGCGTCGGTTCTGTCAGATCGGCATAGAAAAACTGAATCCGTGTCCCGTCACTAGTTTGGGTAAAAACACGTCTTCCGAGTCCATCGTATCGATAGGAAATGCGGCGGCCCGTTTGTTGATCTATCGCCCCCTGCAAGTGACCATTAGCGCTGTAACGGAACACAAGAGAGCCACGTGAACGCAGGAATCCATCTTCATCTATCCGGTACTGGACATCTCCAAGGCGCATGATGCGATCTCTGAGGTCGTAGCGTATCGGGGTTAGCCGTCCATTAACGTTAACGTCACCGTGACTCAGCAGGTTAATATTTCCATTCAGGTCGTAGCCGTAGCGCCACATGGGACGATCGTCAACAGAAACCGATGCTAGCTGGCTGTCGGGGTCATAACGATAAGCATGGCGCGTAACATTAGCATCGACACCCACACGGACGTCACGTGCACTAACGCGTCCTGCTCCGTCATACTGCAGCGTCATCCAGAAGGCTATAGACTTTAGGATCTCGTACTGGACCTCGATGAGCTGTCCGTTAGCATTGTAGATCTTGGTGTGCTTCATAGCGTGCGTGGTAATCACTTGGTTCAGGTCGTAGCTGATCACGCTGAACTTGCCGAACTGCTCAATACGTCCTGACACGTCCACATAGCGGTACAGGTCAATGGGCAATGGCGTCTCGTTGATCATCGCCTGCATGCTAGTGACACGGAAGTTGTTGTAGCTGTAGTCGAAGCGTGCATTCACCAAACCCTCCTCACTAAAGCGGTAGATCTGCCTTCCCACCAACGGACCTGCGAGAAAGGAAACATAGCAGAGAATGTTTTTTTCTGTAATCTGAAATGGAGGACAAGATTGATGTTGTTTTGCCAAATTTACATAAAATTAAGAATTTATTTGAACAGGTCAATAGCAGACTGATCACACAACTCTCTCACTTGCAAATATTGCTGTCAGCTTAAGAGATTAGCTTTTAGCTTGTACATCCTAAAAATAGGAATATGTCTTCTACATTATGAAGTAATATGAAGAAAATGCTAACGTGGCTAACAGTTAACAAAATCTACAGGTCGGTAACACCAGCTAGCATGAATGATTTGTGGAATTTATTCATCCAACATTTTGTCCACCTCAGCAAAGTGGAAATGCTAATTTTTAGCCATCTTTCTGTGCTATGTATTACTGAAGTACTGATGCAAATTCAGATTTGCATAAAAAGGAGAAAATGAAGAAATGATTAGCCACATTAGCAATTTTGATGATTTATCAGCTGTCGCTTTGCCACTTACTGATGTTGCTAATGTCAGCACAAGGCTGCAGATCCAGGAACAGATTTCCCCTTTTACATTCTAATGAAAAGTTATGTGGCTCTTAAGTCAGCGCTCGTCTCAGAGACACAGTAAATATGGTGTGATGTGCAGCATAAAGGAATATTACACCCTCAAAATGCTAATGTGGCTAATATAAACAGACGCTAGCAGCTCCAACTAGCATGAGTGATTTGTGGAACTTTCTGGAACTTTCTTGCTCTCAATAGGTTTATTTCTGTTCACATATTGTGATCATTTTATGTGAATTTAAATCATTTATTAATTGAAAAAATTGCTAATGTGTCTAACAAGTAGCTGAGACAGCTAGCATGGGAGATTGGTGGAATATTAGCCAGAGCCTTCTCGCTCTATTTACATATATTCTGAAAAATATAAGTAGTTATTTATTAGCTATTTTATTGTTTTTAAACTTTTACACCTCAGTGAATTAACTTGTATTTGTGTTTTATCCTGAGCCTACCTCATAAGATAAAGCATATTACGCTCAGAAATGCTAACAGTGAGCAAAAGCTAGCATGAGCAAGTTGTGAGATGTTAGCTAAAAATGGCTACACTTCAGATGCAACACTTCACTAGCTTCGTTAATACTAACGTAACGCTGTAACATTCCACATTTGGTTTGCTAGCTAGCTAAGACGAGGTAAAAGGTATTACTTACTCTGTATATAAAACAATTTTAAAGTTTGCGGAGGTTGTTAAGATTACGCAGAACGTTTAGCGTGGACGTTCTCGTGCTTATTAATATGGTTCCAACCAAAATTTTTATCATCTTAGGCAAAAATAAATAATCGATTGGATGTTTCCATTCACTACTGAAGATTCAACATTTAGCTACGACATCCATTATTCCGAAAAAGTTAAAAAAAAAAAGAAAATTCAAATTAGCAGTTATTGCACCATTTATTCATCTGTATGCTAAGTGGATAACGTGTAAGTGTTCTACTAATGTTAGCAGTCGCCAAGAATTTTCTGTTGATTAAATGTTCATCAATTTTTAATATGGATAAATTTGCATATATTATATTAATATTTAGCGCTCACCTGTCTGTCTGTATCGTATCGTACACACGAAGCCTTCCTGCATCAGGTGGATGGTCTTTAGCGCCCCGGAGGCCTCGTCGTAGGTGAAGCTAACGACCGTAGAGTCGTATAGCACCTCGCTGAGTCGCGCCGCTCGGCCGTATCTGTACACAACACGCCTCCCCGAACCGAGATACAGCGTCTGCAGGAGGCGCCCGTCGTGGGTGTGGTCTTGAACGATGGAGTGGGTAGAGCCATCAGGGGGCACGTAGGTGTTGCGGTAGTAGCCGATAGAGAGTGCGGTCTGCAGGCTGTGTTTCACCATGCTGGGTAGAGTGACGGAGAGGAGGTGGTCCATCTGATCGAACTCGAACATGTAGCGACGCTGACTCTGGAGCATCAGCTGGATGGACTGAGAGGGACAAAAAGACGAGCCATAAAAAGATTACGGAGAAAAAAGGAGAGTTTCATGAAATGTGGTGGGAAAAAAACAAATCGTGTCACCAGTTGTAGACGGCTAACTGAGTAAAGTTTTTATTGGGTATTTAACATTTGCCAGCAAGCTAGTTAATGTTAGCTATGAATTTTTTTTATTGGCCATTAAAATTATTTTAAAATTTGTTAAAAAGCTAGCTATGGTGAGGTAATATTTTTATTGGGGATTTACAACAAATTTTCTAAATTAAGTACATTTTGTATTGGATAAAACAAATCCAAGTTAAGGTTAGGTCAGGTATTTTACTGAGTATTTAGAAATGATTTTAAAGTTTGCTAGCTAAGGTTAAATAAACTATTGCTGTGGTGTTTAAATTGTTGATTATGGTTGAACAAAAAGTTTTTTATATGAGATTGTGATAATATTTGAAACGTGATAAATATCAGGACATAAATTGGAAATGTAAACACTTACCTTCTCCATAAAGGTGTAGCTCCAGGTGTTGCCGTTGGCCCAGGTGCGGCTGACCAGCCTGCCGTTGTCGTAGTCCCTGCGTTCGCTCCAGTTCCCTCTCTGGATGACGGAGACGAGGCCCGTGGTGGTGTAGCTCACTTTCACCTCGCTGTATTTGCTGGGAGTCCAGAGCACCGGGAGGCCGTGCTCGTCATACTGAACACGCAGCGTGAACTTGCGGTGATCATCGTAAATCTTCCCCACACGAGTCGCCTGATTGTAGTCTATAGAGAGCACGTTCCTGTTGTGGGCCTGATACAGACAGAGATGGGAACTGATTACACCAATATTCTTTAATATCATTTAGAGATGATTCTTATACCGATTCATCAAATTATAGTTTTCCCAACTGTGTGGCGTGATTCTTTTCACACCCAGGCCAGCACACACTGCTCAACAGACTCACTGAATCAACAGACTCACTGAATCAACTGATTCACTGAACAAAGGTGCAGAGAATCACGGTTGTGTTTTTTCTTGAAAGGATTCACCGAGTCAGAAAGAGCGGAGCAGGTTCTGTGTTTCGAAGATGACTCATAATTTACAGAAACATATCGTTTATACAGAAAAAATAATGATCAAAATATTTGTTGATTCAAATGCTGACTCCCTGAACAGACGAGGAGCGAAGCTTTGTCTTGACCAAAAAGATTCGCTGAGTCAAAAAGCACAGATCAGGTTTGGGGGAGACGTCACTGCTGATATCACTGACACAATTCATGAATGTTGAAGAAACACAGACAGATTTAAAAGATATAATTTAAAAAAAATGACAATGACTGAAATATTCACTGATTCACTGAGTCAACTCAAGTCTGGTGCAAATATTCGACGTACATGATTCACTCATCCAGTCTGATTTAATCATACTGAAATATCCGTATCATCTCGGGTAGATAACTGATTAAATAAATAATGTACAATTTGTTGTGAAGCTATTTCTGTAATTTGTAACAAGTGTAACAAAATATTTTTATTGTATTAAAAAAAAAACTCAAATTTTTGAACATTTCCACAGAGTTTATAGATCAATGAGTGTTCCTAAGCACGTATAAAACATTACCTAAATAACAGGAGGTGTGTGTGTGTGTGTGTGTGTATGTGTATGTGTGTGTGTGTGTGTGTGCGTGTGTGTGTGTGTGTATGTGTATGTGTGTGTGTGTGTGTGTGTTACCCTCAGCCTGCGTTCGTACGCGCTGTAGTTCCCTCGGCTCTGCTCACGTCTTTGCCTCCACTCGATCAGACTCGAGCTCTGTTCTCCTGGCAACGTGATGTTGCACCTGCCTACAGTGGGGTGGATCGCCCCTGGCAACAGCCCAGGCGATGGCCCCGCCCCCATGTTGGGCTCCGTGCTTAGGGTGACGTCCATTCCGCTGGAGTACGTCGCGGACAGAGAGCCATCTCCACTCACACGGTACACGCTTGTCGCGTGACCTACGGAGTCACAAAGAGGGTTCTGTCTGTTACCTACAAGCTCCGCCCATTTCGATCTGTGGTGCATCATGGGAAAATATGGCTATTTTTGGCTATACTTAGTGTACTGAAGAATGATCCAGAAAGGAAATATGTGATTTGAGACACAGCTATTTGGTATTTTGATATTTTTTATGCTTTAATTATACACACACACACACACACACACACACACACCTTGTCGCAGAGTGTACACTGTGCTGTCCTCGGTGTGGTTAGTGATGGTAGTGAAGTGCCCTCGGTTTGAGGTGCAGTCCACCCTGACCGATCTGTCCATGGTGCCATGGTAACCGCTGACCTCTCCTGTCGGCAAGGTCACATTGATCAGGTGACCGTCGCTGTCGTACCTGCGTGAAGAAATGAAGCCTGTTGGCTTTCTATTGCAATACTCAGCAAAAGGTCTGAGAAAACTAATTTTTTAAAGCAATTTATCTCAATGGCAAGTGTTTACTCACCCAAAGCATCAACGTACATCATCAAAGCAAATTAAAAACATAAAGCTTTTTTTTTTTTTTATTGACTGCGTAGCATTGACCACTTTACCAATGATTTGTCACAGAGTAGGCTATGGAATAAAAAAAATCTGACCTCCAAATGCATGTGAATCCACACTGCTGGCTCAAAGACAAGCCCATTTATCCACAAAAAGTCACGCCCATCTGTCCCACGCAGACACACCCACTGCTTTGTGCTGCCCTTTGATCCTTCATATAGAAAAGATCCACACCTTAAACTGTGTGCTCTGTTTTTCACAACTAGAGGGCAGTGTGGCTTTACAGCTCACAGTGAGAACCATAATCCCATAATCCCTGAACGCAGCAACGGGGTGAGTGTGTGTGTGTGTGTTTAAGAGAGACACAGTGAGTGTGTGGAAGTGTGTGTGAGTGCGTGAGAGTGTGTGAATGGTGTACGAAAGGTCACCAAGCCAATCAAAAGAGAGAGAGAGAAAGAGGTAGAGAGCTCCTGACATTTTCACACTGGATTCTGAAGCGGAATTTGTCTGGGCCATGAAAACGCTCACGCAAACACTTTATACACAGGCGCACACACACACACACACACACACACATATATATATATACACACACACACACACAC
>JAOTRR010000032.1:16717034-16731596 GCA_028570945.1 Gogo arcuatus
ACACACACACACACACACACACACACACACACACACACACACACACACACTCCTTGGCTGAAAGGCTCCACAGTGAATAGCGAGACATGTTCACAGATTAGCAGGTACAGAGAGAGGATAGTACACTGGAAATATTAATAGCGGTAACAAATTGTTCACATCCTGCTTTTGACTTGTTGATGTCTATGAACATATGAAAAAGGTTAAAGGTCAATTACCGTACAAGGCACGAAGAACCAAAAGGGACGCAGTTAAGGTGCTTGGAAAGTAGGTTACAACTGTTTTAACGTTAGAACTTTAACTACTTAACAGATTTACTATTTAACTACACATAAATATTAATGAGTGTAATTTTTTTAATATAATGTATATATAAACTGCTGTGGTATAAGAGCAATAAAACACCATGCTTGATAGGAAAAGAAGGCTCAGTATTTTACTGTAACACCACCACACAGTGTTTATTACTTATCTGATTGTTTTGTTTCACTTGTTGACAAGTGACTGATGGAAATCTGGAAAAAGTGGCTAATTTTAGTAATTTTATCAAGTGTTTAGCAGAAGGAGAAGGTTTGAACATTTATTGAACATCAGTACCTTCATAATAATAGTCATCCAGAGAGCAGAGGTTTTATTTTTAATCGTAAACATGCCTTTCCTAAGTGGGTTTTGATCCCAACATTCTTGTTTCAGCCACAAGTTTAAACCATCCAAGAATCCTCAGAAGTCTGATTATAGAAAACCAAACCAGAATTAGACACTAATGCTAATATGCAAAACCACCGTAAAACCACTAACCAGATTTTGAAATGTAGGAATCATGTGATTGGTTCATTCAGTAGATGTTTACATCCGAAATCAAATCCTGATACGTGATGCAATCCACATAAAGAAAGAAAGGCATCTTCTTATCATTTCTTAAGAATAAATTAGAATAAAATGTCTTCCACTTTTCATATCTAGGTTCTAAACCTCTCTTGTAGATCAAGAGCATAACGGTGCAGCACACAACGGTTCCGATTCTGGAGGGGATGTCACAAACGCCAGTCCGGTTCCACCTCAGAGGATTAAATTAGCCCCTCCCACTGTGGCACCACCTTCCATCCCTACTTCTATCCCTCCATCTCGGGTTCCTCCTCAGCGCCAAGCCGTTCTACCCAAACCCACCGTCTACCAGGATCGGTTCTCCGACTCTGACGTCTCCAAGCTTGTTTCTAGAATACAGGACGGAGGTCAGCGGTTGGACAACGGGGACTCCAGAGTAACAGTGGGTCGGACTCAGTCATTCCTGATCAGAAAACCTCAGCAGCGGGTCGTCGCAGCAACCAGAGATGGTATCCAGGCAACCTACACCACATGATGTTTACAGATTCACTATGTATCAGTAGTCGCTGAGGGTTTATTGGTTTTGTGTCTTGAATAAAAAGCTGCTGCTCTGAATTCTGGTTGGTGTATTAAGCGATTTGGACCAGGTCCCTGAGAGATTTCTGGTTTGAGTCACTGCTGGATTAAATTATTCTTACAGTCTTCACAGATTTGGACCTGGTTCTGGAAAATGATTTTGGTCTGACTCCTATGAGATGTGAATCAATCTTGTAGGGCTTCTGGGAAATTCAGGTTTTCAGCTATTTGTACCAGATTCCAGGACAATGAGTTTACTTATTAGGTGACATTTTTAAATAATATGAACCCAAATGATAGCACGGAGCATTAAGAGATTTGATCCTGTTACTAAAAAAACCTGCCATTTGAATCCTGAAGAATTGCTCGGTAAAATCTTGTTTTTACAAGGTTTTCGACTAAATCATTAAGAAAATGTGTTTTGAAACCTGATCAACAATTCTAGATATGTACAAAATCCTGAAGAATTTCTGCTATGCCTTAGTAAGGCCATTAAAAGATTTCCTGAATAATGAATGGTTTAAACCAGTGTTTCTCAATCCTCCTCCTGGAGCCCCTCTGTTTTGCATATCTTCTGTCTATCTTTGCTACAAGCAAACCTGATTGTAGTTAGTGTGATTAACATGCTCTTGATTAAGTCAGGTGTGCTCAGCTAATTAAAAGTGCCACTGATGAGTTCAGTCAGGTAAGTAGAGCAGGGAAAGATGGAAAACATGCAGAAGGGGCCCCAGGAACAGGATTGAGAATTAAACTGTGGTTCTGTTGTATGGAACAGGTTCTGGAAAATTACTTTTTCACAGTCTGGTTTTTGAATTATATCACATGGAATCTGCATCAAAGAAAGATTTCTGGTTGGCATGACAGGATTTGGAGCATGTTCATAGTGATTTTTGGTTTGTAGAAATTTTGTAACCTTATTGCGTTAGATCTGGAAAAGGAGAGGGGATTCTAATCGTTGTTAGGACATTTGATGATTTGTACCAGTCATGAAAGATTGTCCATTTGAATCTGACCAGTACTGCCTTGATCATTTAAGGTTCATGTTCTAGTGTGAATGGGTTACTTTGGACCAGAGATTTGGACCACAGATTTGGATCAGGTTCCAGGATTGTTGGATTTAAATCCTGGTTTGGCTAATAAAAAATCTGAACCAGGTTCTCCGAATGCTGCTGGTTTGAATACTGTTTAAGATATATAGGGTTTGGACTCTGCTATGGAAGGATTTCTGTTGCTGGGCCATTTGGAGGTTTGGACCAGTTCCTGTTTCTGAAAGGGCTTTTGAACCAGATCCTAAAAAACGCCTTGCTTTAAAACCTGATCTGGACATTTTATAGGACGTTGAGAAATTGATCTGAAGGAAATGCGGAAGGAACCATGAGGCACATTAAAGGAGTTCTTGATGAAATTTGGACCTGGTTATGGATAAAGGTTTTATGGGATTAACAGTCAAATCTTGTTAAGAGACTAGGTCCTTGAAATTCTTGATGGGACATCACCCACATAGTGGATGTCTGATTCCACCTCAGAGGACAAAATTAGCTCCACCAACTATGGAGCCAACTTCCAGAATCAGGTTCCAGAATCAGGTTTTAAAACAAGCCATTTTTTAAGGAACTGGTTCAAAAGCTCTTTCAGAAACAGGACCTGATCCAAACTTCTAAACACCCAAACAAGGGTCTAAGATAGACCTCAGGTAATGGCAAATCATCTTATTAGGAGATCTGGTCCTTCAGATTCTGAAGAGGATTGTGTCATCAACACAATCTGGTTCTTCTTCAGAGAACAAAATTAGACCCTCCCACTGTGCCACTAACTTTCATCTATACTTCCTTCCCTCTAACACTTTTGAGTCCTCTGTCTCTCCTGCTGTCCTTTCCTCCATCTCACATTCCTCCTCAGCCTCACTCCGTCCTGCTCAAACCCACTGTCCACCGGGATCGCTTCTCTAAGCCTGAGGTCCACAACCTGGTCCACATCTCAATGCTCCTAACACAGACTCATAGTTTAATGTTGTCCCATGATCGCTTTCACTCTTCAGACCCTTGTCCAGATTTCTCTGTGAAGTATTCAAAATCAGGCTTTAAACAAGACATTTTTCAGGCTCTGGTTCAAAAGCTCTTTCAGAAATATGACCTGGTCCAAACCTTGAAAGGTCCTAGCAAGTGTCTGAAAAAGACCTCGGTTTTCAGGGTTTTATAGGGCAAACCTTGAATGGGTCACCTTACAAGGAGACTTGGTCCTGGTTTGTACATTGTTAGTGTAATTTCTGGTTAGGGTTTAAAGAGACTTCTAGAGCTTGGATTATTTGTTAGTATATAGAAATATGGAAATACAAACCTCACACTATTTTGGAGAATTGAAATGCATGTGTTTGTGTGTTGAATAGCCGAGAGCGATGGGACGAAGAGTCGGCCTGCTTTAGAGAAAAGTTCCATCTGTCGGCCTCCAACACGGCCTCCAGACCCACCTTCACGATGTCCGACCACTCAGAAAACGCAAAACGATGACACTCCAGTATCATAGTGAGTACACACGCATATAGACACTTTATATTGAGAACGCAAAGCTTTGGTTTGATACACAAGACTCTTTACAGTGTCTGAACATGAGCGAACATGAGATGTTTGTGCTCTGCGTTTGTGTTAGGTGGTAACTTGAGTATCACTCTAATGGTTCATGTTATTCTGAAAAGCTTTTTGGGAAATGGGTTTTGGATTTGATTCACAGTTGTTCAGAAGAGCTCGGATGAGAATTATAGTTTTGTCCAAAGCTTTCAGGACGCCTTTGTTAATTACGCAATAAATTACAATCAAGTGAATTAGAGTGAAATCGCAGGTGAGAGTCAGGTTTGGACAGAGCTCACTCTGATGCCATGTGCTGAATCCAAACCTGGTTGTAGTCCAGTTAATTTCTGTTTAGACCTGACACCAACATGGCATGGAAACATAAAAAATATTTATTCCTAATGACATGCCTGATACTATGTAGTGACTGTTGTCATATCTTTGCTGAAACCAAATTTAGGGAGATTGTGGCTCAGCAGACAAGCAGGTTCAACAACCAGAGAAACAATAATAGAATCTAATCTTTATTACTTTGCATATTTACATTTACTTATTTGGTGTTTTATCCAAAGTGATGAACATTTCTGCTGAGCAGTTGAGGGTTAAAGGGTC
The DNA here is from genome assembly GCA_028570945.1 of Gogo arcuatus. NCBI lineage: Eukaryota > Metazoa > Chordata > Actinopteri > Siluriformes > Anchariidae > Gogo > Gogo arcuatus. The sequence continues at coordinate 16,721,612 of JAOTRR010000032.1, forward strand.
TTTCTAAAGGGCCCAACAGGGGCAGTTTGTTGGCATTGGTATCAAACTCACAACCTTCTGATCAGTAGTGCTTCCCCACTGATCCACCACTGCCGAAAAAGAAAACGGTTACAAAAATGAAAGAAATTGCTTTAGCACATGCGGCTGAATCCGGACATCATGCTGCACTACGCACATCGACCCAGCTGTGATCAGGGTGTTAGTAGAATGAATCAGGAACACGTAGGTATGTGGAAAATCTGACGAAACCGAGCAAAATAAAGTCCAGTATAAAAGTATGTGCTAGTTGGTGCCCCTAGCGCTCTTATTTTTATTTATTTATTTATTTTTAAAGATTTTTACTCACAAAACCTGTAGAAGATCTCAGTAAAATTTCAGCCACATTCTGTGTGTCTTCGTGTCGGCTTATACGATAGACCTGTGATAAAAGAAAATTACTTTCTTATGTTCTGCTTCCGTCATCGATCAGTGTGATATAATCACGGGAATCGACTCATAAGTGAGCTTGAGGAAAAAGGAGATGTTTTCTGTCTGTTACAATGTTTTGTTAATTGTCATTGCATCGTGTGTTTGTAGTTGCCCTGCAAGTTTACTATCCGATTGGTGGATTTTAGATGAGTGTCTTTGGTCACAGTGGTATACAATGGAACAGAATACAATGTATGCAACGGAATACAAGCGGAGAGGAGAATCGTAAACGAGTCCAACAGGGGCACTGGGATATCCAACATTTTCCCCCACTCCAACAGTGGGATAAATTATGCTCGCTCAGATTCCCGGGATCTGGAAGGACGTGTCATCATTAGGATCTGAACTCGATGACAGAGAGAAACTTTACTGCTGGGCCCCTTCAGCTCCATCCAAAGTTAGTCTGTACTCAGCCAGAACACTTCTCCTCGCTCGAGTTCAATCTGTCACTCATGTGTAGTGTGACAACGGTGGGCTGGCACAAGACGCACAAGACGACAAGTGCTCCTCGCCACGCTGTGACAGTGGTGCTGAAAGAACAGCGCCCCTCCCCTGACAGTGGCCATGCTGAAGAGACAGCGCCGTCTCAGCACCACTGTTTATCAACAACACACATGTGGCCGAGGGGCAGGGACATTTAACACAATGCGGCTGGAGCTCAATAATCAAGGTGATCAATCTCCCTCTACGAGGCGCGGGGAGGATAAAAGAGAACACTGCTTCGCCAGTTGGGTGAGTAGGAGAATGATGAGAGGAAGTAACGAGTCTATGCTGCTCTCTGTGCCTGCCAACAGATTCCAGTTCCAACAGCGCTCACCCATCTTCGGACCGAAGCGCCTTTTCCCCTCATCCTGCCACTTTTGTGAATAAAAAAGCACTTGTTTTTCCACCACACTTCTGCCTCTTGGGTCTGTGTACGAGCCCGAGCGCTAGGGGGCGCCACACTAGTGGAGAATGTGGGTAGCCAACACAGACCCACACCCTACCCTCCCGTCCTGGACCCTGTGGTGCACTACCTCCTGGACGTCAGCCTGCAGCAATCACAGCTCTCACAGGAAATGGCACGGGGCCTCCACATGGCTACACAAGAGCTCCTGTCCCTGAAGCAGACTACTCCAGCAGCTACTGTCCCACTTCCGGACCCAGCCTGGGACGCCCAACGCCTGCTCTCCAAGCTGACAGCAGATGATGATATCGAGGTATTCTTGGGCACGTTTGAGAGGGTCGCCACAAGCGAGGGCTGGCCTGCATGCCACTGGTCCCGTGCGCTAGCCCCTCTACTCTCCGGGGAGGCGCAGAAAGCCTATTATGTGTCCTTCCTCGTAGGGAGAGACTGGCCTGGGCTCTACCAGCTGGAACCAGATAGGTGATGGTGAGCCCCACAGAGACACCGACGCCGGTGCTGAGCTCCAGCCCCTGTGCGCACCGCCCTTCTTGCCGAGGAAGAGGAAGCAGATGCTGAAGCCCGGTCGGAAGGTGAGCCCCACTTCCACACTAACCCTCTTTCTGTTATGTGTGACCAAGTCACTAGGGAAGAGAGCTTTGGCAGAGAACAGAAAGAGGACTACTGGCTAAAGCACTGCTGGGGCCAGGTGCAGCAGATTGACGGGGAGAATACAAACTCCAATCAGGTGCTCCCTGCGGCCTACTTCCTGGTCAGGAATGGACTGCTTTACTACAGATGTGACCGCTGCGGCGAGCCCTGTGACCTCCTTGTTGTGCCCCGCTCCAAGATTGACACTGTTATGCACCTGGCCCACACCCACCCGCTAGGAGGCCGCCTGGGACACCAAAATACACTGGAGAAGATCCAGGACCAGTTTAACTGGTTGGGCATGGTGGCTGAGGTGTGGAACTTCTGTCAGAGGTGCCTGCAATGCCAGAGGATGACACCCTATAAGCTGCCTCCGGCACCTCTCATTCCCCTGCCCATCATTGGGGTCCCATTCGTGCGGGTGGGTATGGACCTGGTAGGGCCACTCCCAAAGTCTGCCCACGGCCATGGATATATCCTGGTCATCATAGATTATGCCAGCAGATACCCTGAGGCCATTCCCTTGCGAAAGGCCACCTCGAAAAACATCGCTTGGGAGCTCATGGCCCTATTTAGCCGAGTTGGCATCCCCAAGGACCTGCTCACCGACCAAGGAACCTCTTTCATGTCCAAACTCATGCTCGACCTCTGCTGGCTGTTGCAGGCAAAACATCTGAAAATGTTAGTGTATCACCCACAGACTGACGGACTCGTCGAGAGATTTAACCAGCCACTAAAATGAGTGGTTGATTAAGAGGGCCGCAACTGGGACCTACTCCTACCCTACGTGCTCTTCGCCATTCGGGAGACTCCCCAAGCATCCACAGGGTTCACACCATTTGAGCTCCTATTCGGCTGAAAACCCAGGGGCCTGCTAGACATGGCCAAAGACACTTGTGAGAACCAGCCCGCGCCATTCCGTCCCGTCACTGAATATGTCCAAGACCTACAAGGCTGAATAGAGCGGGTGGCACCCCTCATGAAGGAACACATGCAGGCGGCCCACAGAGAGCAATAACAGGTCTACAATTGCCCAGCACAACCCCGGAAGTTCCAGTCTGGTGACTGAGTGCTCCTCCTCATGCCCAGCAGTACCTGCAAGTTCCTGGCCCGCTGGCAAGGTCCCTATACCATCACAGAAAGAATAGGCCCAGTAAACCACCGCCTGCAGCAGCCAGGTAAGTGCCCCTCTGATGAGTCATATCACATCAATGTGCTAAAAAAGTGGATTGAACCTGTGCCAGTGCTCTCCGCCCTCTTTGTCTCACAGCCCATCCAGAGAGCAGGTCCATTACGGGGAGGAACTCATGCCGGCCCAAACACAGGAGCTCAGGGATCTGGAAGATCAGTTTGGGGACGTGTTCTCAATCGAGCCTGGGCGGACACACATGCTACAGCAAGAAATCAAGACACCACCGGGAGTGGTAATTCGACAAAGGCCCTACCGGGTCCCAGAAGCCCGCCGTCAGGCTATAGAGGCTGAAGTAGCCCGCATGCTCCAGTCTGGCATCATAGAGGAGTCTACCAGCCCCTGGTCCAGCCCCATAGTTGCTGTCCCTAAGCCCAACAGAACACTAAGGTTTTGCAATGACTTCAGAAAACTTAACCAAGTCTCGGAGTTTGACAGCTACCCCATGCCTCGAGCAGATGACCTCATCAAGCGCCTGGGGAGAGCCCGCTTCATCTCGACACTGGATCTGATGAAGCGCTATTGGCAGGTAGCCCTCACTCCCACCTCCTGGCTGAAAACAGCATTCAGTACCACCACAGGCCACTGGCAGTACTGGGTTCTCCCCTTCGGCCTGCATAGGGCACCCGCAACCTTCCCACACTTGATTCTCATGCGGCTGTCTACCTCGATGACATTTCATCCACTCCTACACCTGATAGGAACACGTGCATCAGTTTAAACAGGTGCTGCTCACACTCCAGCAAGTCGGGCTAACCATCAACCCCCGGAAGTGTCACCTGGGGCTCACCAAGGCACAGTACCTGGGCTACCGCATCGGCCAGGGCCTCCTGAAGCCTCAGGATAAAAAGATAGAGGCCGTGAAGAACTATCCTTGAACCACCACAAAACACCAGGTACGTGCCTTTTTGGGGTTGGTGGGATATTATAGGGGATTTGTCCCTAACTTCTCCTCTATAGCCTCCCCCATCTCAGATCTAACCAGGAAAGGAGAACTGGACAAGGTCCGGTGGACAGCAGCAGCGGAACAAGCCTTCTCAATGCTGAAAGCGACCCTCACCAGCAAGCCTGTGCTGCGAAACCCAGACTTCTCACAGCTTTTCCTGGTGCACACTGATGCCTCCAAGACCATCCTGGGCACCGTCCTCTCCCAGGAGTTTGAGGGAGAAGAGCATCTGATCGTCTACGTGAGTAGGAAACTGACCCCCACGGAGTGGCGATATGCCGTTGTGGAACGAGAAGCTCTGGCCATCAAATGGGCCGTAGAGGAGCTACAGTATTACCTAACTGGTTGTCATTTCACTCTCGTTACAGATCATGCACCCCTACAATGGATGGCAAAGGCTAAAGACTCTAACGGCAGAATAACTTGATGGTTTCTCTCCCTACAGGACTTCTTGTTTCAGGTCCAATGTCGTGCGGGGGTCCACCACGGAAACGCCGACGGCCTCTCCAGGAGAGATGCACTCTGGGCTCAGACCCCAACAGCAGAGGGCTCAGAGCCGGAGGGTGGGGGTACTGTGACAACGGCGGGCCAGTGGCCCTTGCGCACAAGACAAAAAGTGCTCCTCGCCACGCTGCAACAGTGGTGCTGAAAGAACAGCGCCCCTGTCCCCTGATATCGGCGGTGCTGCGCTGCCTCAGCACCACTGTTTATCAACAACACGCACGTGGCCAAGGGGCGGGGACATCTAACACAATGTGGCTGGAGCTCAATAATCAAGGTGCTCAGTCTCTCGCCACGAGGCGCGGGGAGGATAAAAGTGGACACCGCTTCGCCAGTTGGGTGAGTAGGAGGATGGTGAGAGGAAGTAACGAGTCTGTGCTGCTCTCTGTGTCTGCCAACAGATTCCAGGTCCAACAACGCTCATCTGTCTTCGGACCGAAGCAGCTCTCCTCCTCGACGCCTCCCTTAACCTGTGGAGCTCCCTCCATCTACAAAGGATGTTTACAAGCCAGGACTGGACGAATCACCGATACCTCACACCTGCACTCCCTTTTCCCCTCACCCTGCCACTTGTGTGAATAAAAAAGCACTTGTTTTTCCACCGCACTTCCACCTCTTGAGTCTGTGTCCGAGCCCGAGCGCTAGGGGGCGCCACAGTAGTAACATGCCAACAACGTGATGCTTGGTTGTACCAAAAAATAAATAAATAAAGGTTTTGAGGAATAAAAGTAGGGAGGAAAAATATTTGAACTCAAAAGGAATCTGAAAAATCCTAACTCCAAGTAAATTAAGACTGCAGTCTGAAGATTTATGAATGAACAGAGATGTGTGTGTGTTCTCAATCTTTCATAGTTCTTCACTATGAAGATGTTTTATTCTCTCTCTTTTTTCCCCCCACAGTGTTGCTTCCAAAACCAAGTTTTTTGAAAAAGCTTCCAGAAAGACTGTAAGGTACGTGTGCATATATATATATTTTTTGGAATTTTAAGCCTTCATTTGTCACATGTACATTAGAGCACAGTGAAATTCTTTCTCTGCATTTGACCCATCTGGAGATGTGAGCACACACACCCAGAGCAGTGGGCAGCTGTGCTGTAGCGCTCGGGGAGCAGTTGGGGGTTAGGTGCCTTGCTCAAAGGCACTTTAGCCATTCCTGCTGGTCCAGGGAATCGAACCAGCAACCTTTTGGTCCCACAGCTGGTTCTCTAACTATTAAGCCATGGCTTAATATATAGAGTTAGGGTTTTGTGTGTGTGTGTGTGTGTGTGCACGCGCGCACTACACTGTAAGAATGTTTAATACAGGCAGGATATTATGTAACACGACTCAAATCAAATGAAAAAAGTAAACAATTTTTCGTTACAGTAAGACTGTAGTGTTTAATATCATAGCAAGTAAGTTACAATATTATGACAATGTTAATGAGTAAAGCAGGTAATAATAATAATAATAATAATCATAATAATAATAATAATAATTATTATTATTATTTGCAAACATTTAACTTCATTGTACGCTGTAGATACTCATCTTGGTCATCCAGCTGCTGATCTCTTTCCCTCAGTGATCCGTTAATAAATCACGCTCATTCACGTGCATTAAACACGTTATTTATTAATTTTATTTTATTTTTCACTCTCTTCTGCACATCGTTTTTGCGTTTGATGGATAGTTTCACATCCAGGACCAGATAAATCCTGCAAACGAAACACGTATGTTTGTTTTTAGACAAAAGGATTACGAAAGCAAGAACCCTTTTACCATCTACCATTTAAACCTCCATTACCTGACATGAACCCTGTAACCCCCTCTCCTCTCTTTATCTGATTTGATTTGATTTTCCTCCTGAGAGGAGCGCTACACTGAAAGCCAACAGAGATGGATATCAGAGTTTCAGGTTGCAGGTCCAGAAATGTGCTTTGTTTTACGTGTTTCAAGCAAAATAAAGAGGAATTAAAATACAACATTATTATTATTATTATTATTATTATTAAAATGATTAGATTTAAATATGTTACTAATATAAATATATAAAATATATTATTAAATTAAAAAAAAACTAATAAAAGGATGAAAAGCCCTTTCTTTTATTTCTATTATTAATTTCTCTTAGAAAGTGAAAATATCATTATTATAGTCAAATGTATGTAATATTTTCTTTTTTAAAATTACAATAAGCCAATTTCTCTGATTGTTGAAACTATTTGTAGACATTTTTTATTTATAATCATATTATTATTATTATTATTATTATTATTATTTACTAATTTCAATTTAAAATAATTTTTGCTCTTTGGACAGATATGTTCACTAATTTTTAAATATTTATCTCTAGAACTGATCTGTCAGGAGAATTAGACAATTTAAACCTTGTGTAAAGGTGTCTCATGATGTTAAAGTTTAAAACGTGTAAAAGTTGTCATAATCTCATAATAATAAAATAAAAAGTAAATAAATTGTTCTATATTCAATATACAGAATATTCACTTGCTAAGAAATCATTTTAAAGTTTAGTCTGCACTCTCAGGAAAGGTTTTCATATTAATAAACTATTTTGCCGTATGTTTGATATGTTCATACCAGGAATTGCCTGCTGTTTACATTAATATGAGATTTATCTCGCAGTGGAGGGTGTGTGAAGGTTGACGCCTACAGTATCAGACAAAACATTAGCGTTGTTTTGACCATAAAACGTCTGATAACAGGAAACTGCTCTACCTAACTGCAGCAAAAGAAGCCTTCGGTTCTGTATTTTCTTTTACGGTATTAAAATACATTCCACATCTATAAAAAATACAATATAAATACAGTAGAAATATTCAACTCCAACTTTTTCATACATTTAGAGTATAAATTGCACTTAATATAGCTTAATTTATACACTATTAAAAATATTAAACTCAGCAATACTACATTTATATAGCTACAGTAGGAAGTTATAAACAATATAAACACGTATAAATGATTACACTGTAGATTCGTACATTGGCTGAAATTCACTTAGGGTACCAAAATGGTGGCACTAACCTAAAAACTAATTTGTTGTTTAGTATTATGGAGGCGCTTTTTGGGCAAAAGACTTCTGTAAATGATGCAAGCTGTGAAAACATAACAATAGTTTAATTTTTAAGGACAACGTGATATCATATTGAACGCCTCTCTCAAAAATTTAGGTCTACGGACGTGACGTCATGACAGTTCAGGAGTTCAGTGGGAGTCTGAGACCCGCCACCACGCACGCTTAGACTGACATTCATAAACACCATCGTGTTCAGTGTAGTTGTTGATACTGACATCAAAACAGCCAGCTATAATATACTGCATGTTGCGAGACTATCAGGAAATGATGGTCTGCGGACGTGACAAGTCCGTTATGGAATTCGGGGTCCTGGGCAGTGGTAAAGCTGCCGCTGATAAAATCATCACGATAAAGGTATAATCTCCACTTATCTGAAAACAAGAAACGTCCTGCAAAAAACAGGCAACACAAAATGAGAAAAACAGTTTCAGAACATAATGGGAGCTGTTTCAAAACCAGGCGTATTCCAAACCAATAAAGTGTGACGTGTGGTGGACTAAAACAACTGGATATACTGATGACAGAAAAGATCACCAGACTCATGATTGTGTGGTATGTGGAATAACTCATGCAAGTACTGAAACATACAAAATGTGCTTAAATCAAAGACAACTAGACGATATAATGGAATTAACTGAGTGCGTTTTACCTTACGGCCAAGTGTGAGATGTATATCTCACTGGTTTGTGTCTAAATGAGTTTCTGAACGTCTTAATTCATCAAAGAGTACATATTATTGAAAGTAAATTCATACATTTTATATTACCTGACTTATGACAATTATAAAACTGCGTTAATGCTGTGTAACAGTGTATTATGAGCACCTTTGTCCTGCAACTGTTATTTTGGTCCCCTGAGTGAATTTCAGCCGACATATACAGCATCAAAAACAGTCTATTTTAGATAAAAATGAAATGTGTAATGTATAAAAGGTTTTCCAAGGTTTTAAAGATTAGCATAGCATTTTATAAAATTTAAATCTATTACATTTATTCGTTTAGGACATGCTTTTATCCACAAATGGCTTTGGTGAAGCAGTTTACAATCCTGTCTTCTCAGTAATAAAACAAACAGACACACACACACACACACACACTCACTCATAATGGGGAAAAAAACCAACTAAAAAAAGCACTTTATTCTTTACGAGGACCAGATGAACATCTCCATAATGATTAAAAGCCTGAGTAATTTGACCTCGATGACTTCAGCGTTCTTGAGAGCGTCTCTCTATAAAATCATGCTGATTTTATACACCACATGAAATTATTTATGAAGTCTCCTTACACCAAACCTGCACCACAAATCTAGTATGTCTTAAAAAATGATAAATATTTTATACTTTAGATCACATTTAAAGATGAAGTCTTCAGGAATTTTATATTTTCAGTGTATTGTTGTTGCGTTGTGAAAAAAACAACAAAAAAACAAACATTTACAAAAGTTAAAACATGAGCACCAGTTTTGAGATGAGTCTGTAGAAATTTGTGTTGAATTTATGTAAAAACAACATTCCCATTCTCTCTTATTAAAAATGCAGTGCATGAGCTTTATTTACAATTCCTATTTTTCTTGTCCTGTTGTACTCTTTAGAAATGTTAAGAAATAATTTATAAACTCCACTTTACACACCTTTACACCTGCACTGTAACTCGAACACACCTGACTGCGTCTTACATCTGTTCTATATGTTTGTTTTTGTAATTTCATTCAGCTCTTCATCCACTTCATCAGCGAGCAGTGATCTGCCGAGATGAGACACGACTTTATTCACTTTTTAAATGGCATTTAAAGGTAAAGTATTGATTCTTTTTCTTTAACTTTATTTTTAAATTGAAAACTTGGAAGTTTCTTTTGGAGAATTCAGAGGTTTTATAGGTTTTGACCCTGGATTTATATAAAACTTTGTGTAAATCTTCAGATATGCAGCATGTAAATGGCATGTTTATAATATAAACTCATTCCACCCTCAAAAACGTTATTAAGAACATCATCGTATATATAAGTGCGTCTCGAATAGGTAATAGACATCCGGAAGAGACGACTGAACATAGTTCTGAATGATATGCACTGAAACATCGGAACAACAACTTAAAAAGATAAAACTAGCTAAAGGGTAAACAACAACAATAACAACAAAAACTCTGCCAGGTATTACATAGGAATATATTCACTATTAAATGAAATAAAATATTTTCTATCTGATGTGTGTGTGTGTGTGTGTGTGTCACACACACACACACACACACACACACACACACACACACA
>JAOTRR010000032.1:16734533-16748282 GCA_028570945.1 Gogo arcuatus
AAAACCTATGAATGAGTAGAGCAGGGGTGTACAAACTTTTGACTGGTACTGTGTTTGTAAACACTTTCACACACGCATTCGTGATGGAGAGCGAATATTCACAGTGTGTTATGGTTTGTTAAGATGTGGTGTGTGTGTGTGTGTGTTTAATTTCTGGCTCTTTTCAGCAACCGTCTGTTTATTTCCTCCCAAAATGTAGCCTGGATATAATTCTTTGTTTGTTTCTTATTTATTTATTCATTTATTCTGTCACTTCCTTGAGTAAAATATTGTTCCAGATTTGTTGTAATTTGTGGTTTTCTGTAATAGAACAGAACACAAATAATTGACCCCCGAAGCACAAAGAGGATCATTTTTATTCAGGATGCAAAGAAACAGATAAATGAAACAAATTTACAGGAAGCTGCACATGAAATCCCTTTTAGCTTTGTGAGGCTCGTGTCCATTTTACACACCTGCTCGATTAAATGGCTCATCAGTTTACAAATATGAACGCTGGGGCCAGAATTTTATATAATTATAATTATAAGAAGAAGAATACGAAGAATAATAAAGCCAAATACTCTGTAAAAAAACAGTTATAAACTTACAAAGGTTTAAGTAACAAAAACTTCAAGAATATTTAAAGCAAAGACAGAAAACACACAACAAGCAAAAAACTGTTCAAAAGAAAAAACAGGAACACTTTTTTAAATTTCATTTTATTTTTTAGAAAGCCAAGGAACACTTGTACGAATACTTTTAACAGCCAAAAGCAGGATGGGTTACGTGTACAGTTAACACCTGATTTACATAAAAAAACACATACATGGCTTTTAAATGGTTCAATATTCTTTTCCCTTTTTTACATCGATTTCTTTGAAACCTTTAAAACCACAGTTTGCACAATAGTATTAAAAACAAATCAAAAAAATTGACTGATTAATCGAGGCACATTTTCAAATTTTTGTGTCACATGAAGGACAACAGTTCACCAAAAACTATTAAAAGAATAAAACAAGACTCTGTATCCCCTAACTACTGATTGAAATGTCGGTTAGTGTGAATTGTGTATCAGTGTATGTTACAGGAGCCTATTATTCGACTTCGTCATCAAGCGGAAAGATCTGAAACGTGTCCTAATCGACATTCAAAAAGTTTTTTGTATTTTTTGTGAATTTCTTTACTTATTGCTTTATTTCTTGGCTGATTTTAACTTTGGCTTGCGTTAAATGAAGCGTGCATGCGACACGATGAAAACGATCAAAACAAACCTTTGGTGCTCGACTGACTACAATCCACTAACTGCAAAGACACGAGGTCAGGCCGAGTGCAGACTCGCTAACTCCAGCGTGCTCACTTAAAGTCGACTAACGTAAAGCACGAACTTCATCTTAAGGCTTTGAATCGAGTAGCAAAAGTACAAAAGCAGAGCGTTTTCACTACATAAGCACTCCATAGGCACTACATAAGCACTTCTTAGGCGTTACATAAGCACTTCAATAGTTACATAAGCACTTCCCAAGCACTATATAAGCACTTCATAAAAGACAAAAAGATGCGAGCTAAAAACTTGCGATTACAGTGTGTTTGTGCTGTTTAGCTAAAATGCGACAACTGCTTTAGTTTAACTTTGAGAATTAGCTTAAGCTTGAAGGAGCAGTTTGTAATTTTAAAATAAATCTCAAAGTTGTAATAAAAATGTTACCAAGAATTCAAAAACGTAAACACAGTAATCATTTTAAAATTCCATCACTGGAACTTGTTGGGCGTTTTTATGAAATTTTATTCATGAAGCTTCAGTTCAGACTCTACAAATTTACACGTAGCTTTAACAGTGTGTAGCCTTAAATAATAAAAATATATAGTCTCAGCTCTGCCCCCTCAGTTCCATGAAGCCATCTACTTAGTACCCACCCCATTTGCCTTCTATACCCATGGCCCCGCCCCTCAAAATGTTCCCACAGGGACACGCCTCATTTACTTTTGGAACTGTGTGTTTAGGAAGAAAAACTGAAGATTGAAATCATGAACATTGTAAAGTCTTTATGTACAATTCATCACCATATTATATGGGAACTGGATCCACAAAAATGACGTTAATTCAGATTTTGTGTAAAATATTGATTTTGAGTAAATTCTGATTTTGTCTGAAGTAAGTTTTTATGCAAATTCGTAAAAATCTGGTTACTTTGAACAAAAAGTGATGACTCCAGGAATTTATTCATTGCAATTTAACATGTTGTATTTTAGATTTTGAACAACGTAAGACTCATTGATCATTTTTGAAAATAAAATTTTCTGTAAATGTTTGGGATCCATGCAAGTCTCTTTCCTTTCACTGATAATCGGCTCTCATTTCGTTTCTTTTTTTCTTCGCACGTTTTCCTCTAAAATCTCCGATCTCCTTTCTCAGCCATAACCTTCAAGCTAACTTTTAGACCTTGTGTATTACCTTCTAGGGAAAATGGGGTGGAGCTCTTTTCAAATGTGCAGCTTTGTTCTGTGGTGGGCGGAGCTAATAGTTAATAGCTCATTAATAGCTACAAAAAATCCTAAAAACAAAAAACAAACGAGACGACAAAACTCAGAAACTAACATCCAGTGAACGCACCGATAAATTTGCATATTGCGTAATTTTTCTAAACGGCCTTAAAAACTAAATGTTTATTAAAGCTTAGGAAGTTTAAAAAACTACAAACTGCACCTTTAAGGCTTTGAATTGAATCGTAAAAATACAAAAGCGGTGTTTATATCAGCCGTCAGTGAAGTGTTTCAGAAAAGGCTGCATTCCAAAGATGCGTTATAAATCACGGAACTAACGTGTTTAACGATATGCCACAAAGCAGCACGTTAACTGTGTGTAGATTATATTTCTCTAAAAAGCGCAGAACAAAATGAACTTCATGCTGTGATTAAATATGAAACACCCTCCATGTGCGCAGTCATCATTAACTACCATCAAAGTGCCAGCAAGTTTATGACTGAATGAGCTGAAGACGGTTAGACGTTGTTCGGTGTGTGTGTGTGTGTGTGTGTGTGTGTGTGTGTGTGTGTGTGCGAGAGAGAGACAGGCTAATTGCTAAAGGCCAATCATGCTCAATAGGAAATCCCCTTGCTATACGTGAGCTCTTGTGATTCATTATGAAGAAGTGTTTATTGATTAATGATTCAGTGCTCAGGTTTGGCTGCAAGAGTGTGTGTGTGTGTGTGTGTGTGTGTGTGTGTGTGTGTACTTGTGCTTGCTACATATTGAGGACTGGAATATGTTTTTGGGACATTTTTGGGAAGTGAGGACATTTTGTCTGGTCCTCAGTTCTTCAAAGGGCTGTTTGAGGGTTAAGACTCAGTTTTAGTGATCAGGTTAGAATGAGATTTAGGTTAAGGTAAAGGGGTGGGGTTAGGGTAAGGGGTACAAGATAGAAGTACAAGGACGTGTGTGTGTGTGTGTGTGTGTGTGTGTGTGTGTGTGAGTGTGAGAGGAGTACTTTCTTCCTCCAAGTTTGAGATTGGTAAACACCTGTGTGAGTGTATTTTTTGCGCTGTTTCATCCCTGACAGCCTCGTTTTCTCCTCACGGCACATTCGCCTCGACAGAAAAGAGGAAACTGCAGGGAAAAAACCTCCTCGGTGGAGCCTGAAGCCTGGCTCGCGAGAATGACAGATACGATGCTTGCGAGCGCCTTAAAAAGTGATCTACGGTGAGGAGATTATTCAGTCACAGAGAAAAATCTGCATTCAGCTCGGCTATGAGCAGACAGACAGACATCTGCCTCCTGACAGACTCACAGCTACGAGGATTTAGCTGAAGATGTGAAGCTCAAAGCTGTGGCTAAAGTGAAAAAAGAGAGAGAGAGAGAGAGAAAGAAAGAAAGAAAGACAAGAGGACAAAAAATTAGAGAAAGAACTAAACGATTAGATGGAACAATTAGAGGGTGAAACAAGAAAAAAATGAAGAAAGGAGAAGATAAAGAGAAAAATCAGAAAGGTGAAAGGATAAAGAGAAAAGAAAGAAAGAGGAAGAAGACAGGACAAAGTTGTTGGAGGAAAGGAAGACTAGGAAAGGGGTGAAGGAAGGATGGAAAGGGAAGGACAAAAAAGTCTAAAATATTGGAAAAAGAAGGTGAAGGTGTGTGGGGAGGAGGAAGAAAAAAGAGGGAAGAGAATGAACAGAGGGAGAAGGAAAAGAGGAAGAACTAAAGGAGGAAAGAGGATGAGCAAATATAGCAAGAATAGGGATGAAAGAAAGGAACGGGGAGAAGGGGATGAAAAGTGGAGAGGTGCATTACGGAGAGAAGGAGTAGGAAAGAAAAGGAGGAGGAGAGAGAAATTTCCAAAGGGATGGATGGATGGATGGATGGGTGGATGGAAGGGGAAGATTGTGACGTGAAGAGGAGGAAAGGAAGTGAGAAGAGGAAAAGGGTGGAGGAGAAAAGAAGAAGAACTGGAGAAGGAAAAAATAAACGTGAACACAGCGTGACTGGACAGGCAGCGTGCGTTTACGTGTGAGCTAGCATGGTTTATTAGCTCGCTAGTTATATTAGCTTGCTCTTGGCTGTTTTTTGGTTAGCTGTGTTTGCTGCAAGTCAGCGAGCGGTGTTGTGTAAATGTGTAAACACTGCAGCGTCTCAGCGTAAACACCGCTGAGGGTCAGGAGACAGATCTGTGCTGAAGGTGTGAAGGTGTGCGTCGTAGCCATGACTTATTGCTCGTGAGGAGATGACCAGGTCGTGTCTCCCACCAGCGCTACGCTAAAGGCTGAAGCGGTGAGCTGGAAGATTTACATCCAAGTGCAAAAGCTCTGTGTGTGTGTGTGTGTGTGTGTGTGTGTGTGTTTCTCACTACAAAATTTTAAAGAGAGAAAAAATGAAACGACTTTCATAAGGTTTATAAAAAAAACATTCAGGTGCAAGTGTTAGTCTCCATGCACAGATTTTTATTTCTTTTTAATATTTTTTTTAGTTTTCAGAAGCAGCAGTGAGTCAAAAAAAAAGAACCTCTGTGTGTGTGTGTGTGTGTGTGTGTGTGATAGTCCAATCAAAGGCAAAAATCAACGTTTTTATTCACACACTTCCTCAGTAAAAATGAAAAAGGATCACTCTCATCATCACAGACTCCTAACAGGGGCGGGGCTAAGCGATTTAAAAGCCACACCAATTAAACTGACCCCGCCCCCTCATCCTGACCTTAAAGGAACAGTTAAATCTAAATGTACACGACGTTTCCTTTTACCTCAAATGTACACTGATAGAACATTTTGAACCCTTACTGGTTCTTTGGTTGTCCCTCTAGAACAGGATCCCGTGATGGTTCTCTGTCAGCAAGGATTGAGAATTTTTTTTTTTTTTAAAGCTAAGAACCCATAATTATTCAACAAACCTTTAAAGAACTGTTTTAGTGTACACTTGTAGAACATTAGAACCCTTAAAGGTTCTTCACTTTCTCCAGGAAAGTTTTAAAGTTTCTTTGTAGAATGTTGTGCCAGAATATTTCCCTATCAGAAAGTAGAACCCTGTTAGAACACCAAGCTCCCATGATTATCCAATGAACTCCAAAAGAACCCTTAAAGAACTCTTTTAGAAATTAGTTCCCTTAAATTGTCCCTTAGCATAGAAAGTTGGCAGTTTCTGTCTAGAACCCTACAACAGTGGTTCCCTGTCAGAATCTAGGAACACTCAACTATCCAATGAACTCTTAAAGAACCATTTCTTCAATGGTTCTATAGAACTTTATCAGAAAGCGTTCCAAGTAGAATCAATTTTTGGTAGTGAAGAACCCTTGATTGTTCAAAGAACCCTTAAAGAACCTTTGTTTTTCTAAGAGTGTAGGTACTGTTGGGTTCCTTTAGATGGACAACTGAAGAACCCTTAATGGTACTAAATTTTCTGTTGAAGAGAAAAGGTTTCTTCAACACTAAAGAATTTTACACAGAACCTTTAAGGGTTCCTCCAGCAGGACAAACACAAGAACGTTCTAAATTTTATACGCTTCAAGAAAAAAAGGGTTCTTCAATGGTTCCTAGCCTCCTGAATGGTTCTAGTTTGAACTCTTTCTGACAGCAGAACCCTGTTGTATGTGGTTCTACATAAAGACACCACGTGACGAACCCTTCTACACATTCTAAGTGTGCAGTTGTCAGGATGCTAAATTGGTGGTCATTATTTGTTAGCTACATTAGCGTTGTTACTGATGGTGTACATTTGTGCTAAAAGGAACGACGTGTCCATTTCAGAGTTCTTTAGTTTGAGAACGTTTGAGTGCGTGATGGTGAAAACGTACGGAACTCGGAGACGTTCCTGTCTCTTTGATCGTCGTGTCGGAAAAATAAAGAAAATTGAGGCACAGATAATGAGAACATTTTGATTGTCGTTGTTTTGGTTTGTTATTAACTGGCAAAAAAAGCAGCGCGAGCTTTATTCAGGTTGTAGTTTGTTTTTTAAAATGTGCAACAAGCATATGGCAGTTTATATTTTAGACCTTTTTTAATTATTTTTTTAATTTTTTTCCCCAAATGCATAGAGTCGAATGTGAAGTAAACAGACCAGAGCGTCTCTTCTAGTGCACACTTTGTCGTTTTCAGGGCTCAGATAAAACTAAAAGGCTTTTTCACCCTTTTCTCTTCTTCTTTTTCTTCTTTTTTTTAACAAACCTGTCCATCAGGTAACACAGCATAGCTTTTCAGCGTCTTCAGGAATAAATGCTGGAAAAAAAAAGAGAGAGAGAGAGAGAGAGAGAGAGAGAGAGAGAGAGAGCAAGCGAGACACGACACTGCCGGCGTGAGAAAATGATCTGAAATTATCTTTGAGCAGAAGATAGACCGGCGTAATAATGTAATGGTCCTCTGCAGATTTGACAGACACTTTCTGAAGAAGAAAGAAACGGACAGAGAGAGAGAGTAAAAATGAGGATGTTTAAGTCTCCCTGCTAAAACTCAACAACAACAAGAAAAAAAAAGCAGGAAGTTGGAGAAACTGGTTCAGACCAGATCAGATCAGATTAGGCCAGGTCTGGCTGAGTGGGTGTGGCCAGCCTGAGTGCCTGAGGGGGCGGAGTCACAGTCTTGTGGAACAGGATTGGCTTGGCCAGGCCGGCGAGGATCTTTGGTACCTGGACTGAGATGATTTCAGCAATCATCTCCGGGAAGCTGACCTTCGTGGGCAGAGACTGAGCCTGAACGAAAAGGTCAAAGGTGAACTGGTGAAGCTTCCAGACAATCTGCAGATCAGAGAGAGAGAGAGAGAGAGAGAGAGAGAGAGAGAATGGATGGAAAAAAAGGGAAAATATGGATAGAGGGAGAAAAGGAGTGTGAAGAAGAATGAAGAGAAAGAAACAGAAGACAGGAAAAAGAGTGAAGAAATAAGAGACAGAAAGAAAAAGAAAAAGATGGAGAGGTAAGAGAACGCGACGGAAAGGACCCCGAGAGTAAGAGATGAGAGAAAGGATAAGGGTAAGAGGAAGGATGACGGGTGGGAGGAGATGGATGAGAGAAAAAAGGAGTAAAGAGAAGATGAATAGAAATAAATGAAAGATGGAAATGTGTAAAAAAAGAGAAGTGGAAAGTGGAGGAATTAACGAGGGAGAGGAATACATGATGTGAGGAGGGATTGAGATGAAGGAGAAGGAAAACCAAAAGAAACCAGAGGTGAAGAAAGAAACAGAGCACGAGGAGAAAGAGTTTAAAATGTTTAAAAACCAGTAAAATACTGCATTTATTTAAAATGGGGTGTGTGTGTGTGTGTGTGTGTGTGTGCGCGCGCGTGTGTGTGTGTGTGTGTGCGCGTGTGTGTACCGGCTGCAGTGAGTCCATCAGTCTGGTCAGTTGGTAGAAGCGCTGTGCACAGTTAGCCTTCCTGTTGTAATTAATCAGGCGATCGAGTTCGTTTATATACGACAATCTCAACTCATCAAAGTACTTCTGACTCTTCAATCCCTCCACAGGAACTACAGAGAGACAGACAGGCAGAGAGACAGACAGGCAGAGAATTTTAAAGTATTTGGTCTTGGCACAAAGCGCGATGTTTGGCGATGTTTCATACGCCACAATTTCGACACGTCCCCTGACCAATCAAATTGCAGCAATTTAAAAATAAACCCCGTTTTTTCCGTTTCCTTTCCGTGCTCCAGCTTTACCCTGATTTCACTTATTCTCATGTTTTTTTCCCCAAAGTAAGAAAAGAACTAGTTTATTTTTGTTCTAGTGTTTCCTGATGATTTGCATATTTATGAGCAGGTGTGCTGTGATTGGTGGATGTACTCACTGATGCTGAAGAGGAGGAGGGCCTTCATGCAGAGAAACTCCTCCTGTGTGACCTGCAGCAAAACGAACTCCTGTGACAAGTGTTTCATCTGCATACAGTGTTCATACATACTGGAGATGTGCATCCTCCGACTGACGGACGGACAGACAGACAGACAGACAGGTGGAGAGACAGACAGAGACTTTTAGGATTCCTTTGAATGCATTAATATGCATTAAATATTTACAGTATTTAATAAACTTCCCATTAGAAGTATTTTTAATACATAAGGCAAAAACAATGAGCGAGTGAAAGAACGAGAGGAGGAAAGAGAGACAGAGAGATAAAACATGGCGAAGGATGAAAAGAGAGAGGTCACAGAGTGAGAGAACGGAAAGGGAAAAAAGAAACTATAAAAATGAGAGTGAAAGAGAGACGATAAATGAGAGGGAGATGGAAGGAACAAGGGAAGGATAGAAAAAAGAAGGAACAAAGATTGAGAAGAAGAGATAAAAAAGGAGTTGAAGGGAAGGAGGAGGAGAAAGGAAGAAAGAAAGAAATCAAGGACAAGTAAAAGAAAAGGAGAAAGATAGATAGATGATCATCACTGAGCATTTTAATGGATCAGGAGCGTAAATAATGAGAGATTAAAGAACGAGTGGAGGAAAGAGTGATAGAAAAAACATGGAGAAGGATAAGAAGAGAGAGTGAGAGATCACTGAGCGAGGGATTGAAAAGGAAAGAGAGAAAGAAACTAAAAAGGAGCGAGAAAGAGCCAAGAAGAAGACGAGAGAGATGAGGAGAGAAAATAAAGAGTGGAAGAGATAGAGGGATGGAAGGCAAAGAAGAAGACAAATAAAGACAAAGCAAGAAGGAGAAAGTGAGGCAGAAAGAGAGCAAGAAGGAAGGAAAAAAGACAAAAGAAGAGAAAGAACAAAAGGACAGAACAAATAGCAGAATGAGAGAAATAAGAAAGTAAGGAGACAAAAGGAAAAAGAGTGAGAGAAAAGAGGAATACAAAGTGAACACAAAGTGAAAAAGAGTGAGGGATAGAGGATAAGAGAGAGATAAAGAGAAGCAGAGCAAAGATGAGAGCAAGAGTGGAAGAGGGAGAAGAAAGAGAATGAGAAAAAGAGAGAGAGGAAGACAAAAAGAAGATGAAGGCGGAAAAAGGGACAAGAACAGAGAGGTTAAGAAAAAATAAAATGCACAGTTGAGAGAAAGAAAAAAGAAAAGAAACTGCAGGGAGAAAAAGTGGAGGAGACGGACAGATAAATGAGGTGAGGAAACAGAGTCGGGATGGACAGAGAAAAATGAATGATGGAGAAAAAGAAGGAGAAGAAGAGAGAGAGAGAAAGAAATCAGAACTGCAGAGAATAAAAATGGGGTGAGAGAAAAAGAAAAAAGAAAAGGGAAGATGTACAGAAAAAAGGGAAAATATGATGGGGCTCAAGAAAGGCAAAAAGAGAGAAGAAAAATGTAGAGAAAAATAAAGCAAAGAAAAGAGAAAAGGAAGGAGTGAGAAATACAACGTGGTGGAGCAAGAAAGACAAATGTAAAGATAAAAGGCAAAAAAAGAGGAAGAGGAGGTACAGATGAAACAAAAAAGGAAAAAAGAAAAATAGAGCAGGAAGGAAGAAAGTGAAAATAGAGAGAAATAGGGAGATGGAGGGATACAAAGGAAAGAAGGAAAGACAGATTAAAACCAGAGCACAGAGGAGAGAAAGACGGAGAAAAAGAGTAAAATGGATGGACAGGAATACAGAAAGAAAAACAAAAGTATAGAGAGAATAGAGTGAAAAATAACAATAGAATGAAAGACAAGGGTAAAGGAGAGAGAAAAAGAAACAGATGTAGACACGGACAGACAGAGAGAAGACATGAAAGAAGTACAAATGTAAAAAAGGGAAATATGATTATTGTCATTGTTTTTGGAAGACAGTAAAATGGATGGACGGAGGGAGAGAGGGACAGAGAGACTCGCATGAGATAAACGAGTGTGAGAGGAAAAACCTGCGCAGTGAAATAGCATCGCTTTTCTCCCTCCCTGTGAGCTTGACACTTCCTGAGCGGCACAATACGAGCCTGTGAAGAGCGGAGGAGAGGAGCGCATGCACTTCGTCTTCCTCTTTCAGGAAGAAGAGGAGGAAGAGGAGGCGGACAAGGGACGGGAGAACAGGGGGGCATTGAACGAGTGCATGAGTGCAAAAATCTAATCTTCAGCGTGACAAAAAAATCCTGCACATCTTAATAAGACAACAGCAACTCCCAAATGAAGCCTGGGAGAGACGCTTTGTGCTGAAAGAACGAGAGAGAGAGAGAGAGAGAGAGAGAGAGAGCGCGCTGCAAAGACTTCAGTAAATGTAAGTTCATATTTAGGAAAAGAAACATGAGAAAGATGAACAAAAAGAAACAAATGGAGAGAAAGATATATATATATATATATTAAAGAGCCAGTAAAGGAAAGGAGCCAGTTGGATATCTGAAAAGAAAAGCATAAGCCTATGGAGAACAGAGGGGAAAATCGAGGGAGGAGGAAAAGAAACAGATGTCGAGATAGACAGATAGAGAGAAAACATGAGGGAAGTACAGATTTAACGAAAGAGGAAGTGAGTGGGGGATCTGGAAAAAGATAAAGATATGGAGGAGAGAAAGTGAGAGAAAGAGCTAATAAAAGGTCTTAGAACGGACAACGGGGCGATTAGGGAAAGTGAAAAAAGATGGAGAGAGAGAGAGAGATGGGAAGAAGTAGCCAATAAAAGAAAAAAGGTAGATACAATGATGTAGAAAGAAAAATGAAAGTATAGACAGAATATAAATGAATAGAACAGATAGATGGGTCAAGTACAGATATAACAAATGGAAAAAAGATGGAAAGAGAGTAGGAAAAGAAGAATAGAGGAAGATGAATGGAAAAAGTGAGAACAGAGAATGAGAAAAGGTAAGATTTAGGGATTTAGAAAAACTGGAAGACTTGAAAGACTAAAAAGGGGTGATGTCTGACAAATGAAATGTCCCCTTTACCACAAAATGTCCCTCCTCAGCAGCACCAGACACAGGTAGGGGGCGTGGCCTAATGTTTAAAGGCATTGAAGAGTCAGGTATGCTAATTACTCATGCTAAACTGGTATCTGCCCTTACTTGTGAGCACCACTAGCCGTGTAGCCACGTAGCTCCAGTGCAAAACTAAAGCAGCAAACTTTGGACACTGAACACTTCCTGGCTGATAAAGTGCATTTGGGCCAAGGGGAAAACGATATACATTATATTTTTCAAACAAACAAACAAACAAACAAAAACAACCACTTTAAGATCTGGATGCAGTTTTGCTGTTGTTTTAAATTTAAGTGCGTATCCACTTTGTAATGATCAGCAGTTTCTTCCCTCCACACCAGACTCGGTCTTCGCCCTCGGGAACAAAGCCATCATTAAATTCTTAGGCTGATTTTTTATGATGGCAGCTTATTTTGCACTTTTGCATCGTTATGCTCAAGATAAATCTAACCTATCACACTTGGACTGGTCTCATTACTGTCAACTTTGCTTTGGTTTACTGAAATAATGGGGCTTACATCCTCCTGAGCCTCCATAGCAAAGGCTCTTTAGGCTTGTTCCAAACCAGAAAGGACTCATTTCATTCTATACAGCTTCATTTCCTGGGGTGGAGCAAACATGTCATGTTCTGGTCATCTGTGGGCCTTTTGAAGATCAACTAGTCCAGAGAACAACAAACCTGCTCAAGGAATACTACTCAAGGGCCACCACATATTTGACCAAGTCATCCCAAAGCTGGTTCTTGCTTCCTCAAAGGTGCCACCAGAATCACCAAGAAACAAACTTTGGAGAGTCTGAAAGGTTCTTGTTTGTTGAGAATGGTACATTGGGATAATAAACAGGAAGTAGTAACAGATGAAAGTGTGTGCTTTGTTTAAAGAAAATGGCCCCGCACTTCGATAGAGGACGAATTCCGGTATCTGGTGGTCACCAAATTACGTTGTCTTATCCCAAGACAAAGCACAGAATCAATTCTGACCTCCCTCATACTAAAGTGGGCGAACCTCTGAAGTGCTTTTCTAAACTTCCAAAGGCTTTGGCATCCTGTTCAGAAGGATGCATTAAACAGACTTATTGAAATTGACACGATTACGTTTTCCTTGCTTTTTGTCAAACATAAAGTATGCTTGGCCTGAAAATGGCCTATGCTTCTTTCACATTTTACCCAATTTAAACTATGATGCTTTTTCCTCATCTTGAAAAGGTTATGTGTTCGCGTTGAGCGTGCAGTGAGCTTTAGGTGGAAAACTTTTCTGTCTTTATTTTAATATACTCTTGATACTCAGTCCTTTCACATGATTGAATGTAAGCAGGTCTGGGCTGGGAATTGATGCCGGAAAGAGACTGGAATCTCTCCATTGCTCTCCTTTTTCATTTTTCTTGTCTGCTTCTTTGTTTTTGGTCACGGCAGAGGTTTCATTTATCTGTAAAACTGTGTAAAGTGGATGCTGAGGATGCTGTGATCAGGAGGGTTGGGCATGGATAGGCAGCTAGTGTGGGTGTAGCTGGGCAGCTGGGATAATAAGGGAGGTTGGTGATTTGATATAAAGTAGAAAACTAGATGAGGGAAATAGAGATGGAGAGATGGAGAAGAAAGAAAGTGGCAGTTGCAAATCTGCAGGAAAATAAAACAAGTGTTTGGTGATTTTATGGACTGAGAGATGAAGAGAGAGCTGAAAGACTAGATGGAGGATGAAGAAAAGTAAGAGGAGGGGAAATAGATAAATAGATGTGTGGAAAGAAAGAGAACACAAACTTTATAGATTTATATATCATGAGAAAATAAATAGGGATAGGTGACAGTGGAAAAGACAGAAAAGAAGACAGAAAAGAAATCCACCCGTTCTGTGTTTACTTACAACCCGAACTTACTGTCTTTTTCTCCTGTCTTTTCTGCTTTTTTTGTTTAGCAATCTTTTTCTCTCTCTATGAAAATATAAAGTAGGGGAGGAAAGAGAATAGAGCAGACAGGAATGTCACGGATTTGGAGAAATACGAATTGTGCAAGAGTGAGAAAAATAGAAATGGTGAAAAAGAGGTAGAGAGAGAGAAGTAGCCACAAAGACATGGGTGAAGGTAAATAGACAAAGAGTGTAGAATGACTGGATAAAGTAAAAAAACAAAAAAACAAATGAGAAGACAGACAGAGAGGGAGGGAGGGACAGGAAATGTAAGGGAGGTTGATGACTTGATAGAGAGTGAGGAGAAAACCAGATGAGGGAAACAGAGATGGAGAAGAAAGAAAGTGGCAGTTGCAAATCTGCAGGAAAATAAAACAAGTGTTTGGTGATTTTATGGACTGAGAGATGAAGAGAGAGCTGAAAGACTAGATGGAGGATGAAGAAAAGTAAGAGGAGGGGAAATAGATAAATAGATGTGTGGAAGGAAAGAGAACACATAAACTTGATAGATTTATACACTCCCTGGCCACTTTATTAGGTACACCCATACACCTGCTGTTTTATGCAGTTCTCTAATCA